>LDDX01000232.1:601670-695318 GCA_012184315.1 Arthrobotrys entomopaga
GATGATGCTAGCAGCCACAGCCAGCGTGGATATTCTTTTTTATGCATCTTCTGCTGCACCACGCACTTGCAGGCGTCACATTTAAACAAGAAAAACAAGCTTGAGATTCGATTTCCTCATGCACGAGCTGGCCCGGGACAGCATTTCGGGGCTGAGAAAGCGAGACAGAGAAAGTAACGACACTAAACAAAGGGGTGCGCAAAGTGCTAGTGCTTAACCCCCAAATATTGCAATATTGCAATTCCGAACTCACGCTCGCCCCGATTGGCAGCCAGAAACAAGGAAGCTGCTCTTTCTTGACTGATACTACCACAATCGATCCACCATATGGAACCCAACAAAAGCGAACGAATCCACTGTGATTATTACAAAGTTTCTGATCCTCACACTCACTCACACGAGATGGGGAAAAGTCCTGCTCGCGTTTTCTTTTTTGCCATCCAAGGAAATTCTCCCCTTCTTCATTCTCTCACCTCCTCTTGCGGCTTAAGCGAAATTAAGAGAAAAAAACAGCTCACAGAAGTTTCTCTCCCTTTTTCGCCGTGCGCCGATCGGTGTTTCCAATCAAATCTCGGAAAGCATGCTGGCCAGGATTGCATCGCGAGGAAGAGGGAGCGGCAGTTGGCAGCGGTCCTGGTTGGCTTGCTATTAATATTTCTTGTGCCCTTCAAAAAAAAGTCTAGATCCAGAATCTAGCCTAATTGCCCAGTCCCTCCCCAAGCCCGTAAATGGAGATCCACGCATGTGTATGTAAAATCACAAAAAAGGCGCCATACATAAGATGTTTGCGATATTTGGCGATCGATGGAGATGACTGTGATATGTACGAAATGATCCCACAATCGCATTATTTTACTAACAGGAAAAACTTTTTAAGTATTTACCCCTTATCCAATCAATACATCGTGTTTCACCGGAATCAAAAGCAATAAAATCTGATTCTGTCTGAGAGAGAGAACTCGATTCCATCCCCCCTAATTATAAACGACGGTGGACGGGTAATGTAACGTATGTATTCATCATGATCGGATGATGCTCAACCGCGGGACGAGCTTTTTCTTTCCCGCCCCAGGAACGCCTTTCAGCCGTGACATATGCACTTTTACATACTTACATATACGCATGCAATGCACATACGTCGTTGTCGTCGTCGACAACGACGCGTTTGCGTGTTTTCTGCCCAAAATCTAATAGCCAAAATATAAACATAAACATAAACATACTTCATACTTTATATGATATACACACGAATGGAAAGTTACGTAATATCGCCATTTTCATATATAGCATTGTATTCGAGAAAAGAACATTCGCTATATACTCCATAACTGTAATGTTTACCATTTCCTGGTAAAACATCCTGGGAATGCGCGGCGGAATTCAAAGAAGCATCTTTTTTTTTTTTTCTTTCTTCTAGTCGCAATTGTGATTTTCACTATGTAGTATTTCATAATGAAATGCACAGAAAGGAGAATTCGATCTTGACTTCTTCTTCTTCGGTACCGAACCCGGAAATGGTAATTTCAGGAACGAAAGAGCGAGAATTCCGGTCCACGAGGGATGGAAAAGCCCCCCCAGCTGCTGTGAACGCGCGCGTGTGAAAATTCATGAAATTAGCATAGAAATATAAAAAACAAAACCAAAATAAAACGGAGAAACCCAAAATTACATCCCACGCGAGGTCCAACCAACATTCCCGCCCACCCTTTTGAAAAAAAAAAAAAGCTTGAATGGAAATCTTAAATATTTTATTTCGCAAAAAGAGGCTGTATTGAGCGTTTACTCTCAGCTGCTCAAAATCTTACCGGTGCAGTACATGTATAATATTCATTATTTGCCTCGATTTTGGTATTCATTACCGAGTGGATTCTTTGCAACAGAAGCACGTACGTACGTATGGACAAAATGTAACTGTATAATTTAAATCATGCACGGGAAGAGAAGGAAAAAGGCGCTCGGATGGGAAGGGTGGTGTCTTACAACTGGCTACGAATGATTGGATACGATGTTTACTGATCCAGCGCCTTCTTCCCCTTACTTTTTTTTTTTTTTTTCTCTTTTTATCGACCCGCGCCGGCCATCTCCCCGAAGCCGAGAAGGAAGGCAACTGACGCAGGATCAAAGAATCGAAATTGAACGAGGCCCTCCGTATTCTGTATTCAGAAATTAAAAAGTCAAAGTGCATCGTTAATAGTCTGTATCGTAGCGACTTGCCGTCGGCACAAATCATAATTACAGCTTTTCATTCATTCATTCGTTCATTTTATTTTACAATAGCGTTAGTCTCGTACGTGAATTTCTCGTTCCCAAGAAAACGAAAAATGTTTTTTTATTTTATTTTTTTGTCATTTTCTTTAGCTAATGAGTCCAAGGCACTGGGAAGTCTCTCACCCAGCTCCTGACGTCCTCTCTCAGCTTGACGAGACTATCAACCTTACTTCCATCCCCAAGCTCCTCCGTAAACTCCTTAATCTTCGTCTTACCAGTCGACTTTTCAACCTCCTTTGCTATCGTCACCGCTCTATCCACAATCGCTGCTACCCTCTCAAAGTCGCCTTCGTTGAAACCACGAGTAGTCATGGCGGGAGACCCAAGCCGCAGCCCGCCCGGTTTCATCTGAACGGCTCGTCAGCTCTAATCGAAACAGAAAAACTCCCAGGGAAGACCAAAACGCAAACACTTACAGCAGACTTGTCACCCGGCACGGTATTCTTGTTGGAAGCGACGTTGCACAATTCCAGCACTCTCTCGACTTTAGCCCCATCGATCCCCTTCGGCTTGAGATCGATCAGGACGAGATGATTCTCAACCTCCCCGCCTACAATCTTATACCCCATCGAGCTCAACGCATCCCCTAGCGCCTTTGCGTTCTTGAGCACCTGCTGCTGGTACTCCTTGAACTCGTTGGTCTGCGCTTGCTTGAGCGCGACTGCTAGTGCGGTGATGGTATGGTTGTGCGGACCGCCTTGATGTCCCGGAAAGACGGATGCATTGATCGGATTTTCGAGATCATACATAATCTTATTCCCCTTCTTATCCGTCGATCGAACGCCCTTGCGGTAGAATATCATTGCGCCTCGCGGACCCCTCTGTTTTTTTTATCACAATATGATTTGAAATCAACCATTAAATTCTCCTTGCCTTATTTATCACGAAGGAAGTGTGTTTTTTTTACTCACCAGACTTTTGTGGGTGGTGGTGGTCACGATATCGCTAGTGTGGAACGGACTATCCACGACTCCCGCTGCCACAAGTCCACTGATATGCGCCATATCACTCAGCAAATAAGCGCCACAACCCGAAGCGATCTGTTTCATGCGGACGTAATCTATCGTTCGACTGTACGCGGAAGTACCAGCGATGATAATCTTCGGACGGAACACCTTGGAAGACTTTTCCAAACCGTCATAGTCAATGATGCCCGTTGTTTCATCGAGATGGTACGGCATCGTGGTGAAGTACTTTGAGATGAAGGAGATGTGCTTGGATGGGATCTGATAACCGTGGGAGAGATGTCCGCCGTGGGGGAGGTCGAGGCCCATCAGACGGTCGTGTGTTTGTAGGATGGCGCTGTATGCGTAGAGATTGGCGGGCGAACCGGATAACGCTATCGTATAAAACCTCTGTTAGATGGGATGCTCTTTTTATATCCATATATATGGCCGGATTGTGTACGGTTGGAGTGAAGGGTAACGATCGGTGTATAGGAGGAGGTATAGGAGAAGGCTTACGTTGAACGTTGACACCCCATTCCTCCGGGTTAAGTCTGAACGTCTCCAGCGCTCGCTGTTGGCATAACCGTTCCGCCTGGTCGATAAATTCATTTCCACCGTAGTATCGTGCGCCGGGATAACCCTCCGAGTATTTATCTACATGTTATCCGTTAGAAGACTCGGTCGTCCATTTGATACGTGAGAATATTCAAGTGAGTGAATCGCACTTTGCATTGGCGACCCGAGGGTATCCAGCACCGCTTGAGATGTAAAGTTCTCCGAGGGGATCAGGTTGATAAACTCCCTCTGACGTTGTTTCTCCTTCTTGACGATCTCCGCGACAGTGGGATCCGCATCTTCGAGTGCGGCTGTGAGAAGCTACAAAAAAAACAGAAACAACCACCATTATTAGCACGTGAGCTAGGTAAAACCAACCAATCGAGGGAAGAAAGCAAGTATATATCATGCGCACCTTGTTATGGCTCTCCGGCAATGAAGCATAATGTCTTGCGACGACGGGCCATTGTCTGGCGACGAGGGGTCGTAACGTGGGTCTGAGGGGTATTGCCGCGCTCTTGGTCAAGAGCCTGGAATAGATGGTCCGCTGCATTGTTTCTTTCCTATATCAAAACCTAGGAACTATAAAAATACAAATATAATAAATCAGTACAACCAATTGCGATATGTATACATATATCGATATCGATTTTGAAGCTTTCGATCGATGGGGAATTGATAGTAGCAGCTAGCCTGACCTTTAACGAGAACGATAGTATGACTCCAAGTAAAGTCCGGGTTTTTGATACAATTTATCCAAAGCCCAGCGTGGTCCGAACTAAAGGCACCCTTTCTCTCTCTGGCTATCGACGGAATTGTTCCGAAGTCGGGTTTGCTCTTTTCAGTTGCCGGTCAATTTAGCTTTTTCCCGTCGAGTCGCAGGTGCATATTACATGCAGTTAATAATTGGGGTTAGTTACTTAAGTACTGGTAGTTGGTTGGTAGGTACCTGCCGAAACAGCCCCAGCCCACAAAAAATAAAACTTTTTTTTTTCTTCACTACATCTCACTTCTTCCTCTTCTTCCTCTTCTTCTTCTTCTTCTTTTCCTTTCTTTCCTTTCTTCTTCATACAACTAATTCAACGAAATGATGACAGGCATCAACCAAACGGAATCCGCTCTCAGCTCTCGCCCCGCGTTCTTTCATTCCTTTTTTGCAAAAAAAATAATGACTCGAATGTGTGTCGTGCGGGCGCTGTGGACACTCCCACTGCCGCATTTCTCACCACCTTGAAGATGGGAGATTTTATTAGAACCACTGATCGTTCAACATCCCAGCTCAGCTACCGTAACCCGCAACCTTCCTCGGACAGACGATGACGATATATAAACTATTGATCTAAACGATATATCATACGTCTGTCAGAGGTCGGTATATACGTGGTCGGGTACGATGAGATGGGGGCTTGTTGAAAAAAGTCGAAATAGTTGTTGTTCATATGTCGTGATATGATATGAAATCCTCAGTATATATATATATATATATATTCTCTTGTCTTATATTTTTATTTACTCCGTACGTGTACTTTTAATATAATAATATAATTATATACAACCATTCATTCCCATTTGTTACAAATATATATATCCCGTCTTGCAATAAAAAAAAACCCAGAAATACATTTAAATCCTCCCTATATGCAATACATAAAATCTCATCGCTGTCTTTAATCCGACTGGCGGATTCCTACTAGACGTTTCGAATCGATATTCGCAATTAATATAAAGACAACAAATAATCAAAGCAGAAGGAAGAAGAAGGAAGAAGAAAGAAAGTGAACGAAAAATATGTCCCGCTCAAAGATGCGTATTCACGGTACAAAATGCAAACTGGCAAAATCGATCATTAAGTAAAAATGTATGTATGCTACGAGAGGAAAAAGGGAAGACAAAAAATCCGTCCGTTAGAAAGAAAAAACACGTACAAGAGGGTATCGATGTCATTTTGATAGGAAAATGCATGATGATACACAAGGAAACAAAAAAAAAGGAAACACGCTTGCAACGAATCAAAACAAAAAAAAGTTCTTTTTAAACAAATCTTCATGACTGCTTGTCGCCATGCTCCTCATGCTGTGGAGGAGGAGGCGTCGGCATTGACAGATTCTGCGCGCTATTCCTCGGAGTCCCCACCGGCCGTCTCGCAATATTCACCTGCGGCGAACTCACAATTGGTGAAGGCGACGGTGACTGTCCAGGTGAATGCGGTGATTGCCGCTTCTCGTCATAATATGACGAGTCCAGCCGCGACTCCGTATCAGAGCTACTATTGTCTTCGTAAGCGCTAGGCGCATCACCAGTCACCAAGCCGAGTCGCTCCTCCTCGGTCTGCACTCGGGTGAGAGAGGTGTGTTTCGAAGACTCTCTCGACGGTTTCGGTCGTTGCGATTGCGGTGTCGGTGGTTTTGGAGACTGTGGCGTCCCCACTCCTCCCGATGCGGGATGACCCGGCGACTGGGTCGAGGATTCTTCATCATGGCCGTCGTCCTGCTGTACCGGCTGATGTTGGTGTTCCCGACCTAGTCTGCTAAAGATACCTTGGAACGAGAACTGGCGCCTAGCCTTCTGCGTGCCAGCTGTATCCGGGCGTAAGCTGTTGTCATCAATGCTCTTTTCATCCTGGAGCGTGAACTCTGGTGGCTCCGCGGCAGAGTTGCCTCTCGATCTGCTGCCGACATAGTACCACGGACGGTTGTCCGGACTGGATGGAACGATCGAGATGGTCTTTTTCGGCGTGACTTCAGGACTGGAGGGCGCCAAATCCTTCTTCCTGCCACGTCTCTGCGTTACAGAATCCGGTAGCGCCAACTGATCCAACGGTACGGGTTCCGTATTACGTAAGTCACCCTGCGAACGACTCTGATGGGTTGCTATCCGCATCATATCAACGGACGCCCGACCTTCTTCCATCTCCTCCAATCTCGACAGCGTATGGTGCGGGATAACGGGCCGTTGACTGGCTGAAGTGTGTCGTCTGGGTCTCCCGCCCTCAAGTTTCTCATTACTCGCAAAGCTAACCCGTCGCCTCAACCCGTCCCACTCGACGACCACGTCCGGACTAAGGTGATCCTTCTCCCTGATATCCCTCAACTGATCTTCTTGAATCTGCTGCATCTCCCTGGTTTCAGCTTGCTTTCGAATCGTGGACATCCGTCTGATAATCGCAGCCGCACCACGGATGGCATCGGCCTTTGGTTCGGATTCCGGTTCTTCCTGTTCGGCCACAATCTTGACTTGATCGAGATCTCCCCGGAAGACAGCAGTATCTGGAACTTCCTTTGCGGATTTGGAAAGCTGGAGGAGCACCACACCAGCACAAATTTCGAGGAATCCCATGACCAGAGTCGCGATTTCGGCACCTGTTCCCTTGAAACCTTGGAAGAGAACGGCAGAGGTGACGATTGTTGCGGAAGTGAAGAATACGTAGTAGGTCGGTGTGACCAAGGCGGCGTTGAAAATGTTGAGTGCTTTCTATAGAATCGTTAGTATAATTCTTCCACATATGTCATAGGGCATTAGCTCGTATACGTACATTGAGATAGTAGATTTCAGTTAACAGCGTGATGACGACAAAGACGAGTAGAACGTATAAAAACCATTGATTGAACTGCGGCTTCCCGCCAGCTTGTGCCACAACCGCAGCACCCAAGCCTTGGGTAGCAACGACACTATAAAAAAACAAACCGTCAGTCCCACATAACTTTTAAATAGCGAATTTGTAAAAGATGGAAGAATGTACCTCAATCCTCCAATCATCGAGCACACGCTCAAATACACAAGCATACTCTTCTCACCATACCGTGGTCCGACCCAAAATATCACAAAAAGACAAGCCAATATAACCACACCAGCGTATGACAAGAACCCTGGAGCGATGATGTACTTTTTCATATCCTGAATATCGCTCACGGCACTCTGTTCCGGCGCATTGATGGCGATAATGATACTCCCGACCACGCAAACGAAACAACCAGCTTTACCCACGAACGACAGCCGCTCTTTCAAAAAGATTGACGATAGAATAGCGGTAACAACAACCGAGAGAGCGCCGAGCGGGGTAACCAAAATGGCGTCTACGAAGGCGTACGCGCAGAAATTACAAATCTCACCAACAATCATCAGTATCATGCCGGTCCACCACCATGCGTTTTTGAGATATCCCACGCCTTCGCCGGGTTTCGAGTTGTCTTTGAGGTTGGATTGCAGGAGACCTTTTTTCTTGAGAACGTAGGAGACACCGATGAAGAGACCGGAGCAGATTGCGAGGGTTACACCCACTGCCTTGTATCTACGAGTTATATTACATCCGTATTAGCTCAACCTAATCTTTACAAAATGTATTGATCGGTATGGGAGGTGTTTTTTTTGGAAACTTACGCTGGCGGTCTTGAATCACGCGGATTGGCAGCTGTAGTAGTGGCAGCAGCCGCAGACATGGTCGCTGATGCCAGCGCCGACATGGTGCTTGATGTCGACATATTTGCCGAATAGTTTGGCGGGGGCTCGTGTCGTTAACGTTTCCGCCCGTTAAGCTACCACCCGGCCGTTAACGAAAAATAGACTACGTTTGAAAACGGAGCTTTTTTTTTTTGCCTTCTACTTCTTCTATATAAAAACCACAAGTCGTTCCTGTTGACACTAGAAATCTACCCGTCGGTACGAAATGAAAGAAATCGACAGGAGAATTCGAAGGATACGGAAGTCGTAAAAAAGAAGGGTAAAAAAAAAAAGAGAGGATGGTGATGTTTATTTGATTCAACGAGGGACCGATATTCTCATGATGGTGTAAGAGTGCAAGTAGGTGTAGCAGGTGGGTGGAGTATATGCCCTCGAAGAGCGTTAGAGGGGGACTCCTTAAGACTGGTTGAAAAGGAAGCCGCAAGATGTTCAGAGCTTAGCTTGACGGGGCACGTTTTTCTGGATTGGTTGGAGTGTCAGCGAGCGCTGGATCAGACATTTTAATAAAAATTGATAAAAACCATGCGATATACATATAAGGGATAATATATATTTCTATCGTTTAACACTTACGGGATCTAGAAACTGCAAAATATCAACCAGAGTTCCCGACAATAATGCTCTCCTCCTGAGCTTCAGTTCAATTCAATTCGATTTCAGCCTCTGTAACTTGTGTTGACTTGACAGTTGCACAGCACCCGCCACAGGTTAGCTCGTCCGCTATACCGCTCTCGATATACCCGGACTTTAAAAAAAATAAGAAATAGAAAGAGGGTAAAGTAACGTTTCTAGTCGTCGTCGTTGTCGTCGTCTTTATTGGAAAGTTAAAAGAATGAGAATCGAATTGAATGAACAGTTCGAAAAGAAATTCCAGCTCCTTCAGCACCCGGGGTTTCCTTTTTTTCGTTTCTTCTTGTTTTTCCCCTCTCAAGGGATAATAACAGCTAGAAGAAGGATAATAGGAGAGTGGAAATTCGGATCTTCTTCTCAAGAAACATCAACCTGGTTAAAGTCCCTAGCGGCCTGCCTTTCTTTTTTGTCCTTGGCTTCGTAAAAGGAAAAAAACAGCTAGCAGCCTGTGCCTTTTCTTCCCAATACTGACTACTGTATCCGAGGAAAGAGAAGAAGAACTCTATCTATCTTTAACCTGCAGGAAGAGATCTGGACCCGGACAGGGATTTCTTTTTCGTCGATGGCGGCAGGAAGGAAGGTAGTATGTAGGTGCCCTTCTTCTTCTTCTTCTTCTTCTTCTTCTTCTTCTTCCGCTTATTTTAAATAGTATCAATTGGATCAACTTTTGCCGGAGATTCCGCCCAGAATTGCCGTTCAGCTCGTTCGTTCGTTATCGATTGCGTTTTCCAGTTTAACGTTAACTAGTAATCTATATCGTAGGATTTTATTCGGGATTCGTATCTATATCGTATGATTGAATATATATATTTATATTCTTCGTAAAGGATAAAAAAGAAAGAAAATCCAGGAAAAATAATAAAAAGGAAAATAGCAGCGATAATGGAGATATATAGCAAGTAAGAATGCAGTAGGGAATGCTCGTTAATTGTTTTTTTTCTGGTTGTTGGTTGGTCTCGGGTCTGTCTGTACCAATCAGAAAAATGCAAGAGAGTCGGTCGCAGATTTGTCGTTACGGACTCCGCTAGCAGTTAGCATGAAAAAGAAAGAAGATCTTTAAGAGTGCGACGAGCTAAGTGGTATTAGAGCTACCGTAGTTCGATGTGATACAGAAGGTGGCTCTATCGGGGCAGTACTATAGCCAGATGCGTCTTGTGAGATTTTTCGTCGTTTCGTCGTTCCTTTTTTTCTTTTCGTAAGAATCGCAGCAAGTCGTCAGAACAGTAAAGAAAAATAAAAGACCCGCCCGACCGATCGTCGAATTGTACGATATACGGATAATGATGATGATAATGATGGTGGATAATTTAGCGGGTCGATGATGAAATAGCTCCTGTCGTTTGAATGCGCACCTCCTTTTTGCCTCCCAAATGAACGATATCTGAAGCGCAGTCCGTCGTCTACACCAACCAGCAAGGAAAAGTTTAAAAAACAGGTACGGATTTCAAGAAAGGGAGAGGTGTGACATAATGATAATAACAGACTGGCGCTGATAATAATACAATTTCGATGTGCATCTCATCGTCCTATCTGGAAGTCTGTTTTCATCCCACCATTCATTCATTCATCGCCAGATGCCACCTGCATTGCAATTGCGGCCTCCGACGCCCGTCGCAGCAGCAAGCAGCCCAAGTCAAGCTCTGTTTGGCTGTAATGTGTGTGACGGTGCTGCAAAGGAAAAAAAACCTGAATCGCTGGCCTGTTCGCTCGCCCGCCCGCCTGCGAACAAACAGTTGGGGCTAAAACAACAGCCAAGCCAATTAATATTAACGTCCTGCCATTCACCACAGCAACCACGCTCGAATCCGGCAGTCCAGCGTCAGCAAAACATCCTTCCACCCCAATTGGCCCCGGCATGTCAACAAATCATCTTCCAACTGACAGCCTAGCAAGCTTGTCGCCTGTCCTTCCTTGCATCTAGTCTATGTACTATACTCCCCTAGTGTCGATAGGCACTCTGACAAGCCCGGGGACCCCTTAGCCCTGCAGCTAACAGAAAAAAAATAGAACAAGCTTGTGTTTCGTTAGCTAGCTAGCTTGCTTGCCCTGTGCGTGTCTCGTGGACAAGCCGCGAAAATAATAATGTTACCGCGAAGGAAATATTTGAGCCGAGTATGGATCGATCACTGATGCCATCGGTGCGACTTACATACGCTAGCTAGGTCTCACGTTCAGCTTTCTGTGGGAAAAGAGTTTGGACATGGGTTCGGTTGGTTCGAGTTAACACTTGCAGCTTCCTAACTAGGCTGTTTCTGTTTCTGAAAAATACACAGACGACATGGCGGTTGAAGAAAGTATATCTCAATTACACGGTATATTTAATTCGAAAAAGAAAAGGTTCACATACCAACGTATGTACTTAATTAATATGGTCACTTTTTGAAAAGACTTCTATCCGATAAAAGAAAGATAGTCTAGTATATTATAAATATAATACCAAAAAAATAAAAAAGAATATGTTATATAGATTGACGTTACGGGAATTTAAAGACCATATTTTAAAACCATCTTCCTGCTTTACCCATACCATGCGTATCGAGGAGAAATCGATCAACTTTATAAAACAAAAACGGTAAATTATACTTTATATTATATAAAAAGGGGGGACATATTTTTTAAAAAGAGTTCCATCATCCAAATAACTTGAAAAAACCCACGTTCAGAAATCGATCCCAAATCCATGAATATACCACGAGGACGACATGACGTCTGAGGGGTAACTAAAAGAAAAGAAAAATAACGAGAAAAAAATAGAAAACTTTAAACTCCCGCACCCCGTGCAAGCCGAGCTTTAACTTTTGTGTAACACAAAAATAAATAATGATAATAATAAACTTGAAGAAAAGAAATGAAAAATCCGATATAAAATAAAACCCGTCTCGGTAAAATTTGAAAGGGGAAAAAAAAAAGACCTCTGAACGCCATGTTGAAAAAGTGGTATAGTATACACCGTGAGGCTCATGATACAATAAAAAAATCGAAAACAAACTTGAACCGGCAGTACCAAAAAAAACGTATTATAAAAAACGTATTCCAAATGCCTCAAATCTTAAAAAACACCATACATTAAAGAGTACTTATATTATTCAACTTCTAAAACCCAGCGAATAAATCTCCCCTCCGATGATACGTCGACGCATCATCGTCTTCACTATATCGTGCCCTACTAACGCTATACGGATCATCGGGCACGCCATAGAAATCCATAAACCCGTTCCTGGGTCCCATTATCCTACTATTCCTATTACTCCTCCTTCCGCCTCCGCCGCCATTACTAAATGCTCTCGACAGATCCGGGAAAAAGCCATCATCTTCGTACCCTCCAATCTTGGGAGTAGAATCGATAAATGCCTCCATTCGCATCGTGCCCGTTGGTATCGCTTCGAAAAAGTTGCCGCTAGCAGCGCTGGCGGCACCGTCTCGAATACTTTGATTATATGATATCATGCTATTGCGGTTGTTTTGGTAATTGTGCATTGGGATATTGCAGTTGAAATCTGAAGTGATGGATTCCGACGGCCGATGGGTTCCTGAGAAGCCGCTGAACGTCGGGGATGTGAAGTTTCGTGGTGGTGGTGGTGGCATGCGTGGGATGCTGGGGTACGCCGAGTTTGAGCGTTTGCGAGCATGTCTTCGGATCGTGGGGTATTCTGCGGCGCTGTCGTCGGAGACAATGCTGCCGTATTGGCTGGTTCTCCGTGGGTTAACGCTGAACGATTCGTTATCATTCACGTAGCCGCCAGAGTAGCTACCGTTCGAGTAACCACCGTTCGAGTAGCCGCCGTTAGAATACCCGTTAGAGTAAGGGTTAGAATAGGCGTAGCTGTGGTTCGTGGTAAAGCTACCATGCGCGGAGAACGGGTTTTGGAATGAAGGGCGGGCATCATAATATTCACTCTCGCCACCAGACATGTAGGATGGTGCGGTAGCCTTTTCTTTACCTTTACTCTCAATATCTGAACGGTTGGCGAGCTGTTCGTATTCGAAGGGAAGAGCAGGAGGGAGTGTGAGACCGTTTGCTGGGGCTTGGGAAGAATGCGCGAGGAATGATAGAGCCATGAGCCAGATGTAGTGTCGCTCTTGGGTTCCAGCTGTGAATTTGAGGGCTCGAGCTGGAGTCAGGATTAGAATAGAACGGTTAAAGAGATTCACACCCTTTGGTGGCAGTGTGTCGTCTTTAACATCGAGCACGGATTGGATGAGCACTATCAAATGTGTTAGTATGTCTTGAATGAATATATATATAAAGATATGCCAAAGACTTACGCTTCCGTCCAGACTTGCCCATCAGAGCTGTCCCGCTCGTGGGCTGGCGGGTCGACCACATCACGGCACGTTCGTAGGGGGCTACCCAGACCCATCGCTTGTGTCTGGCACCCGAACCACCATCATCTTTATCCCACCCTTGAAGGCCATCTTGCTGTCCAAACCTCTTTCTGACGTATTTATACAAGAACTCTCCCACCATAGTCTGAGCGATCGCATCTACAACGCTGGTTTGCTGTTGCGAACTGTCGAGCGAAGCTGTGCCAGTAACGCTTGAATCTTGATACCTGTGTCCGTAATTGGGTCTGTTCATCGAGTTCGGCAGGATCGCATCTCGTGGAAGAGGTGGGATCTCTGTCGGGCTTTCTGGAGCAACGGAAGACATTGACATTGGAGGTGGCGATCGTGTTCGGATCGATCCTTCGGTCTTCAATCCAAGTGCTGACCTGGACTTTCGGATCGAATTTCGAGTTCGCCTGATACCACCAGGCATTGGCGATGGGCTACTCGCCCGAGAGCTAGTGATAGAGGGTGGCAGCTTTCTCGAGCTGTGTCGAAGGGGTACAGGATACGGTGGACCGACAGGAATACTATTCATACGACGGTTGACGGTAGGGACAGTATGATTCCATGCGCGAGCTGGCAATATAGGCTTGGTAGCAATGTTACGCTTGATACTCGGGTGACGCTTCGGTAGCAAGATACTATCGCGGTTCGATGCCGATGCGATCGATGCCAAAGTAGACTCGCTGGGTCTCGGCCTTGGAGGTTTAGGCGCGGACAAGGCAGTCTTGAACTCATCCTCTTGCTCTTCAAGCTCGACATCATCATCGTCTTCGTCAGATGGGATATCACTGTACTTCCACAGCGAAGTTGACCTCGGTGGTCGAGGTACTCCGTTGGGTGATACAAATGGCATAGGCGGGATTGCAGCCTCAGACATGGATCTCTGGGGTGGCGAGGATTGCGGTGAATTCTCAAATGTCTCTCTGAGCGAACCCGGAGCGGTGTTCAGTCTCGTGAGAGGGACTCTGACAACTCTCCTCGTGCTCTTCGCGGGAGGTACAGGTGGCGAGCTCATCGATGTTGTTGGGCTTAATACTGGCGGCGGGCTTACCGGCATTGTTTGGTTTTGCACCGAGACTGGCGGGCTTACTGGAACCGAAGCTTCAACATGGACAAGTGACGGTACGGAAGCCTTTCGCACCGTAACAGTCTGCACTGTAGCCGTTTGAATTGAAGTCGTTTGAGCAGAGGCGATCACTGGCGGTCTCGGGGCTTCTCTCTTTGGAGTTGGAGGGGGAGGAGGGGATCCAAAGTTCTTGAGAAGAATCCGGGTATCAACTTTGATAGATTCTGTTTGCATGGACGACGACTTTGTCTGGGGTGGTTGGAATGTTTGGCAACCCGCATCCTTTGTTGGTTTGGGCTCATAGCTTATGATATTAGGACCGGGTGGGTGTATCGCAATTGAGGGGATGATAAAGGTAGGCGATTGTGGAGGGGAAGGTGGCTTGTCAGTCTGGCACCCAGCGTCGACGCCAGGTTCGGCAATCTTAACTGGAGATGTCTGACACTCTGAAGAGATATAAATAACAGCGGAAGACCTGCGGGTAGTTGATGGTGGACTAAGAGGTGGAGACACCGGGACGGGGCTCATTAGAGAAATTCTCTTCCTGCCCTGGTTCGCCGAAATCTCACGAGGGGATTGTGGCATATCGTCGTAAATCACACTGTTTCGCGGCGTCTCAAGAGGCTTCATAAGCTCGAGCTCTGTCACGGCCTCTTCCTCGCGCTCGAAGATTAGAGGAAGGGCTTCGATTTCAGCTTCGATTTCGACGCTCTCTTCCACAACCTCCTCCACAATCTCCTTGACCATAGTCTCGATGACAGGCGCATTTTCTTCGTCGAGCTCTTCTTGTCGAGCTTTCAGCGACTCTTCCATAGACCGCTTGAGCTCTGCCTTCTCAGTCGCAAGTAGCTCCAATTGATGTTGCGTATCTGCTGCAATCGACTCCAAAAGCTCCAACCGGTCTTGGTGTTCCCGCTGGAGAATCTCACGTTCGTGCTGCTCTTGGAATTCTCGGTCCTGGTAATCCTGAGTCTGTCTCCTGTATTTATCCTGCCACTCGGATAGTTCGATAGTCATTGCCGTTCGCATATTTTCTCTCTCTTGCTTCTCCAATCGTATGCATTCTTCTAGTTGCTCAACCATTTCCATAATGCGCATATTTTCTTTTCGTAAATCCTTCAATTCCTCCTCGTCCGCTGCCATGATAGTTGTGATTTCAGATTTATCATCTCCGATGAGCGATGGGGATAGCGCTCCAGAAGATCTTCGCGATGGAATCAAGTGCTCGTTGAGTGGTTCCGGTTCGTATTCGTCTTCGGGAGCTGGAATAGAATCGTGGCTCATTTCTGCCATTGAATCATGGCTCATTTCCGCAACCGAGTCGGGATAAACGGAACCTTCAGTTTCAGCTTCGGAGGCCTCGCTCGTCTCGTGGATAAAGTTGAGCTCATCTGCAAGTCGCAGACCAGACCCTGATGCTTCGACATTGATCATGGAGAATCGAATACCATTCTTGCCAACGTCCGTGCAATCTGAACCCGATGAAGATATCGAACGCATGCTGTTTCTGCTCACAGGCCGCGCGATACTCTCAGGTCGAATGAAATGGTTATCCATCGTCTCTTCAGTTTGGGCCTCATTCGCCGTCGCTATTTCTTGCAACAGCGTCTTTAACCTTCCCTCGGAAACATGGACCCGATGCTCCAACGATCTCTTGCTCATCTCCCATTCGGATCGCTCCCTATCAAATATCTGCCGATTCCGTTCCATATCCTCCTCAGTTTTCCGCCGCGACTTTGTCAGTCGCTCAACCTGTCTCTTCAGCTCCTCGACCGTTTCCAACGCTTGGTCTCGCTCGTACGAGAGTGTTTCCAACTCCTCGTCGTTTTCCCTTAGCTTGAGTTGTTCCCTGACGTCCCTTGCTTCCCGGCGCGCCGAAGCAGCCGTTGTCGCAGTGTTCTCCGTCTCGGCGCGCGCCGCCGACAGATCGACTTCAAGACTCTCAATTAACCCATTCTTTGCCTCGAGGTCTCGTCGCAGACTTAGAATTTCCGAAACCAAACTCGCATGCAATGTGGGCGTAAACCTTCGCGGGTCCAGTATCGATATCGGTTCTTCTGGGTGAACGTCCTTCCCATGCACACCGTTCTTCATGGGAGAAGTTCGCCCGTTCGTGAGAGGAGGAGTGTACCTCCCCATCTTTTGGGGCGATGTGGAACCGTTCCTGCTTCGTGATCTCGACTTGTGGCGTTTGAAGTTTCGGGACCCCATGCGCTGGATTGGTATAAAGTTATCGCTGACCGCGCCATCTTCGCTTTCCGATTGTCTGTGGAGGAGGTTTTCGTCCATTGTCATGTGTTTTTTTTTTTTTTTTTGTCTGTCGTGTGCGCGCGGGGAATACCCCGTCGGTAAGTCTATAGAATTGCTATCGCTTCGTGATACTCTTTATAAAAGCTGTTCAAACGAGTGACATTATAAGACCATAAGGAGAAAGGCAAAATGTAAGACTCGTCTAGTTAGTCCATATATCTGAGGGCGTGAAAAAGGAACTCAAATTCCAAACTTTTATTCGGGTAGATGTAACGATGACTGCTGGCGCGTAAAAAAAGATAAGAAAACTTATAATTGAAGAAAGACACTTTGACGTAGATGCAACTTTCTTCTCCAGATAAGGATAAATCTCTCTCGGGAATCGTTGACGATTGCAAAAGGATAAAGAATGTAGCAAGACTATGCACAATTAAGGCATGCCGTTCCGTAGACTGCAGGCCTTACAGGTCGCGCGAAAAGCTTTATTTTTTTTAATTCGCGGTCTTGAAGGATAGTGAAACGCGGGAGAGAAATAAGAGGCCGACACCGTCTACCTAAAAGAATGGAATAGAATGCCGCAACATGGACAGGAGGTCGCAAGTGAAAAAGACGGAGATCTTGTTCGATGCGAACGATTCGTCGTGCCAGGAGAATGTATATCCGAAGAGAAGAGAAAGAAAAATAAAAGTTTTCACGAGAAAAGAAGGTAGAAAATCCTGATCTCACTACTCTCCTCCAAAATATGGTTTCTTCTTGTGAATATTGTCATTTTATTTTATTTTCCTTGGTTTTGAGCTTGACCTCCACCAAAAGTCAGAGGCCTTGTATCCCTAATGGCTCGTCCCTCTCATGAGAGTCTCGCCGATAGGTTGCATGAAATGCTGATTAAAAGGCTATCCGAACATGGGTCAGGGGTCTGAGATCACTTCCGCACAACCCTGTCTGACCAGCATTGACCAATTATTGACAACTTGAGCGGTTTCAAGTGGCTTCTCTTGGGCCAAGCAGAAGCGTTCCGGCTCACTGGTTGCGCCCGAGAGAGTTTCCATGCATCGGCTTTCCGAATCATCCATCGAAACGTCAGGAACCAATCCAACGATTTTCGAACCTTCTGCCGTGCAGGAGCACATCTTATTCGGCGGGAGGTATCGCCAAAATGCGAACGAGACAGCTGCAAGCCGTGTTGTTCGCTAGGCGGCTCGAGGTTACCACCCCGAGGCAGGCAGGCACCCAATTGCTGAGGAGCACGAAAAGAATGTTGAAACACGCCTCCCCACCCTTCTTGCAGGACTGGCTCGTTCGGTTAACGAGCTGCAGGTCCCTTTTCCCATTAGACACCTCGTCTTGGATGTGGGATGATAAGTGTTCGGTGTTCAGTGCTTGATAATAATTTGGAGAGATTTGAACGGGGGGGCGACGAAATTCCCCCCTTCGCGAGAGAGGGTTGGTGGGGAACGTCAGGCCTCGATCAGCGAATTGCACTCTCCGGGGCATCCAAATACGCCAGCCGAGATAAAGGGAGAGACCGGCAGAATGGGGCAACCCCGTTGGTGATCATAAAGCTGGGCTGGCGGCCTTCTCTCAGCGAACACCGTATAAAACGTGATACTATTGAGTGGCCTCATTTCATTCCTGTATTGAAAAATGAGGAAAACAAAATAAACAAAGTTTTTGGCCGTTGTTTGAACCGATCCAGACGCTTTAGAGTTCCCCACGGGATCCTATGATGGTAGTGAGAATACGAAGGGTCAAGCATATCTGCCTCGTGTTTCGAACGGTTTTCTGACGCACCTTGTAGTTTTTTTGACAGGATGTCTGCCGCTCGCCTTGGATGCATCCTGTAGATGCTCGGATGGAAGGCTGCCTCTTTGGCAGTGATGCGCGAGGATGAGTGGATTCGGGACCAACAGGTTGGTAAAACCGCATCCCAGTCCTCAAAAGGGGAGAGGGAAAGCCATCGTCTCGTTCTCGACAAATGGGATCGCGTGGGGAAGCAGAATTTTTACATAAGGACCCTGCAACCTCGACGCGACGGACTCGCTCAGGCTTGTGAATGCTTGTGAAGGGCTCCAGACCTTCGACTCCTAGACCGAGCTCGTCACATCAGCTAGCTTTGCAGGGTTCGGAATGTGACAAGAGTTGCATTTCTTGGGTCTTGATGAAATATTGCCTCCTATAACTTGGTCGAGGGTTAGCCGTGGCGGCGGGATTTTGTCGGCGCATGAAACGAATCTGGATCCATGGACCGCCACCAAATTCTAGCCGCGATCACAACCAACTTCTCGAACTATACTCTCTCTAGAGTAGTGGATTTTACCTGTGAGGCTAAATGGTTCAGAACACTTGAATCGTCAGCTTTCTGTATCTAATGATCGAGTGCTCAATGCATATGGTTCCTTCTCGAGCTTCATATCAACATTTGCAATATTTGTATGAACACAAATCTAGCCCGCCATTAGCCAGTTTGCAAGCTAGCTAGTAGTAACGCGTCAGCGATCCTTGAATCCATCAATACCCCAATAAGACCAAATACCAAGGAATTACATACAAATCGTGTTTCTGCGCACAGATCCGGGTCGGAGTTTCAAGCGTTTTCTACATATTAACGGTTGAGGCTGCAATCCCCACAGCTCGGAGCATTTGTCGAACTGCCGTGCCTTTCATTTCAGAAACTGTAACGTACCTGGAGGACAAAGCGCTAGCTGCTGACAGAGATATAAATTCACGAGTCGCCGCCTACACAGCGTATAGTTGCGATCTTCAACCGACGACCAGGTTGAACCCTATTTCCAGGCCAGGGACCTTTTTGTATCATTCAAGCTCGACGTACGTCCAACTCGGAGAGCCCTGTCTAGTTGTACGACGCGACGTCCATCGAAGTGAACCGATCAACTCCACACTCCGGTCGACGACGGGTTTATATGACATCATCTCGCGTTTAACGTTCGAGATGTCTTGTAGCGGCGCAGGCGTTTGGGGTTAATGAGAAAATTCTAGGTATAATTTAAATTACAACACAGAAGGTTGTTGACATGTCTCGACAGGATATAGACTAGATCGAGCCTTTGAGGTACGTATGCCTACACCGATAGCGATATATGTGCCCCCAACCTCTGCCCTAAGAAAACCGAAGACGGTACGGTACAGACTGTCTAAATGGTAGACAAGGCCATCAAGTCTCGGATGATGAAGGAACCACACCATCATCTCCAGTCACTGCTCTGAATTTTAAATTTATCGGACCATCCGAGCAAATATATTTAAATATAAACTGAAACAACGGATATGTATTGTAATTCAACGCTTGGAAGACCTTCCGGTCGATCTATCTAGGCAGATGAATCGCCAGTCGTCTTATCAACTATTATAATATTATATTAATATTGTTCTCCCGAGATCACGAAGCTGTAGGATTTGCACACAAGGTGGAGCTAGTTAACTTGTGGTCTGGATGGACTTTTGAATCGCAAAAGCTCGGACTTGCAGTTTATGAATTCGAACTAGGGGGTAAGAGGCTAAGCAAGTGATATATTTGACAATTCGAGAAGACTGAGTAAGTACTTGGCATGCGAGATCCCGCTCGTGCTCACACGGGACGATGTGGTTTGAAGGGGGGGCGTAATATATACGCGTTAACTGAATTGTAATATATATACTTAAGTACATATATGCGAAGTAATATATATACAATATCAATTGTCTAGATCACGATCCATCGGGTTAGCGGGTGCTCTGGACCAGCCGCAGGAGCAGGCTGCAATATATCGTTATATTATTATGCCAAAACAGCCGATATCATACCCCGCTCGGAACAGAGATAGGGGTATCGATAGATAAAAAATCAGGTTTGGGCCTTCTTACTCTCCTAAGCCAGACCTAATTTGAAGTGCACTATCTCTCGAACTCGGAAGTTCTTCCAAGAGCCGATTGCGAACGCACTATTTGAATCGTTGTCTATGGTCAATACATAATTGCGACTCCAAATCTAGTATCGTGTGGCACGTGCTGTCGCATTGGGAAGTTCGCGCGGGGATACATATTTGATTTGTCCCCTTGGGAATTCCAGCTAGCTAGCTTGGAATTCCAATCGATCGATCGATCCAGAGGTTGATTCAGTTGCATGCTTGGCTGGGAATGTGTGTTAAATTTATAGACCGCATCGCAATTAATTGGTGCTGATGGGAAGATTGGCAATTGGGTTGGAGTCGGTCTTGTAGACCATACTGGTCGACTTTGAAGAAGCTCGAGGGAGTCTCTTTTAAGATCACTACCGTCCCGAACGAGACGGAAATCCTTATGTAAGTAATCCTTGGTATCGGTCTGCCTCGCAAGCCGTCGGACGGTGATCCGGTGAAGCACGAAGCTGCCCACCTCTTTGCACCAAACCGAATTCTGACTAGTACCACTGCGGTTATGTCTCACTGGGCGAATCCTGCCGAAAGTTGAGGTTCGCGAGCCGACGGCCGACGCTAGTTCAATGGATCGCAAAAGCAGCTTATAGCTTAGAAAGTTTACTATTTGGCCTCTTTCTGTAGATGCTTTGAGCGAATGGTGATAAGCTTATAAGCGAAGCCCCAGCTTCGATGCTTGATGCAATATCATGTGAGATTTTGGGGGAGCTTACTGCCATTTCGAGACTATCGCAGTACCAGCTCTGCTGTGCGCTCACCAACACCGCATACTCACCGGTAGATATGCAGCCTTTCTCGCTTATTATGCTTGGATCGGGTTGCTCTTCAACGGCCGAACTGCGCCAGCTCTGGGCTTTTGCATTGCATACGGTGCATTGCAGGATTGAGACTCCGAGGCCAAAAATATAGTTCTCAGGCCGATTCAGAGCCTTTAAGCTTCAACTCGTGAGACCCTGTCCGTCGGGTATAGGGATCATTTAGCTGTCGTTGTCGCCGACAGGAGTTCAGGTTGGCTCGCGAATATAGGCGTTTCCGTAATTTGTCACTAGCAGCTAACTGTTCCGCCCACGAGGTCGGTGTAGGCACGACCGGGCTAGCGAGTGTAAAAAAAAAACCGCGGGCACTTTGACCTCCCCGAGTGATCCACCTCCTTATTTGCACTTTGTCACCAGGCGGCGTAGCGGGTGGAGGTCCATTCCCTGTCCTGTTTGACCGTGTGCTTTTTCTGTGCACTGAACTGGTCCAGCCTGGTTTTACCCAGTTATCACCCCAAAAAATGATACATTCGATATTTCACAGATGTGAGCTCGACTGAACCCCCCAAAAATTTGATTTATTGGATGGGGTATTACGGAATATCTCATCCATCAAATAGAATGGGAAGAATGATCTAGCTATCTGTGGTGAGAACAATAACCTCCAATGCAATTGCAAATTGGTGCTAAGAAAAGACGCACTCCTCTCCAACTTGCAACTAGTTAACTACGATCCCCTAGCTAGAGCTTTCTAGTTCCGACACAAAGTAGTCGCTTTGTTCCCTTTCTGCTGTATTACGTCTGTTCAGAAGACGAAATAGACAGATCCTCGGCGCATTTGAAGATTCGCACAGGACTCTTTGCGTGCTTTAGCCAGTATACATACATACAATAAACCCGCCCCTACGTAAACCCCCAAATTAAGAGCGGGCCAGGAGAGAAAAGTCAGTAGGTAAGGCTATTTGTCCCTTGGTTTCTTCTTTCTCCACATCAGCGCAGCGGTCAATCCTATCCGTTATTATATATCCCTTCTTCAGGCATTGCGCCGGCTCTATGCGAAAGTTGGGACGCCCAAAAAACCCTCCCCTCTGATCAGGTTGACTCTCATCTGCACTTCTCAGAGAAAGATCCAACCAAAGAGACAAGACGAACACGGACGGAAACAAAGAAGAAGAAAAAAAAAAGAAAAAGGCTCTGGGAAAAAGGAATTGCAAGCTTTTCCCTTGATATCATAAACACACATCCCGTATCCCTCTTTGCGAGCTTTTGTCTCGCCTAAGGCACCGAAGGGAGCAGTTGTCTTGAACTTGGCGACTAGCCTTCAATAATTTTTTTCTTTTCATTCGGTTTCTCATTCACTGTGCCTTCTGATCCGCTCTGAGCTCGGGGATATTTTGCTCTGAGTGGTATAATATAAAATCCGTACTGTTTATTCTCATTCCATTTGACGGGTGAGCGAAAGAGAGCAAATTTTTTGATTCGAGCGGAGTCGTTACGTTAGCAGCAGCTCAGCCTCTCGCAAAAACGCAAAGCTGAAGGCAAGACCGACCCGGAGAACAACGGAGGAAACGAGAGACAAAATTGTCGTACAAAGATCAATCCAGCTCGGGATCGGACTAACGATTAGCTACTTGCTTAGTTAACTTGCTGGTATTGGCCGGCTTTTTGTTTATTTTTTATTTTTTATTTTTTTTTGAATTTTCAACTGACGAAACGGGCCGAGAGAATTAAAAGCGCTCCCGAAACGTTGAACGAACGAACAAGAGGCGACGACGACTGAACGAGTGCCCCCCGTCTAGTTACTTAGCTAGCAGCTATCGCACTTTGAAACCAAAACCATAAACAACTGGGACGGATCTATTTTTATATTCGCATCTTTGCCCTTTCTATATCAGAGAATTATTATCGTCAGGTTATCAGATCTCGTACGGACGCCCAACATACAAGACAACCAACCCAACTCGACCATTTATTTCTTACTTATAAATTACTATCGAGTTTGTACGAGTAATAAAAGCTTGGGGGTGTGATTTAGTTGAGTGAGAGATACCATAATACCCTTTCTTAATTAATTCCCGCCACCACCGCCATCCTTCCCTTCGCACAAGTGCACTTGAGTGCTCCCCCAGTTAGCCTGGTTCTCTCCTCTGCCTCCTCTTAACTCAACCCTCCCGTCTCCTTCTCCGTCTTATTCGTCCTTATTCTTTACATCGACGATTCAATTCGATTCGACTCAAAGGGGGGCCAGCGGCTCATACGAATTTGCATTTGACATCCCGTCCAGGCTCTCTCCGACCAGCCAACAATACCATAGTGACAAAATAACATTACAACAAACAATAACAATAGAATACACTATCATATCTCCTGTCGGGACTTGCTATTATCAAACCAGCCAGTCATTCATCTTCGTTCCTCCCCCAGAACCTTCATTCTATTGTCTCTCACTCGGAGTCTGGAATTCTGCCTCAGCTTGTTCCCTTCCCTCCCCCCCGCTTGGCTTCACTCGGTAAACCTGTAGTTTAGTCAGTTCCACCTGCCCTTTTGTTTCTCGTTTGGAATTATTCTTTTCTTCCTTTTAAAATATTTTTTTCTCTTTCGTTTCGCGCAAACGAAAGGGAAAGCCAGCGCACGACTTGCTTGCTGTTGCTATTTGTGCTCCCCTTACACTCCTCGCAGACCTTGACTCTTTCCTTTTTATATCTATCCTCAACCTGCTTCCGGCAACCGGGGACTAGACGCGCCAACTTGTCGGTTCGATCCTAGCTTGCGACTCTTCCAGCGACAAGTTTTATATACCCGATTTTGTCCTTTTTTTCTTTCTCTTTCGTTCTTTTTTCTCTCCTCTCCCCACCCGAAGGGCTACTCGAGCTTAGTTAGTGTCGAGCGGAGAAAAGAGGATCCAGACCACACCTATTTCCACCTCAGACTTGCATCCCATCCCTTATATTATTCCGCACCTCACGAATACCCTCTAACCTTAACCTTCGGTGCGAAAGACATCAGTCGACTCCTTATATATACCATTCAAAATGGCAGGAAAGGGGGGAATGACGATGTATAAGCTGGTAGTTCTAGGCGATGGAGGCGTCGGCAAAACCGCATTAACTATACAGGTAAGGACCAAAAAATAAAAATAAAAATAAAAACTCCTACGGTTTACCGCTCCATAATTCCACGGAAATTCCGTCGCACCATATGCTGACAGCAAGCCTCTCCCGTCGCCTTGCAGCTGTGCCTGAATCACTTCGTAGAAACTTATGATCCGACCATCGAAGACTCGTACCGAAAGCAGGTCGTCATAGACGGACAGTCCTGCATGCTGGAAGTTTTGGATACCGCCGGTCAAGAAGAATACACTGCCTTGCGAGACCAATGGATACGTGATGGCGAAGGCTTTCTTTTGGTCTACAGCATCTCCTCCCGGTCTTCTTTCACCAGAATAAAGAAGTTCCACCAGCAGATCCAGAGGGTCAAAGATTCCATCCCCGGCGCATACGGCGGCGGTTCCCCGCTGAGCACTCCCGTTCTATCCAGCGGCCGCGATACCACCGTTCCGATACCAATAATGTTGGTCGGTAACAAGTGCGATCGGGCTACTGAGAGAGAAGTGTCACCCCACGAAGGAATGGAACTCGCTCGGGAGCTGGAGTGCCAGTTCGTGGAAGCGTCCGCTAAGAACTGCGTCAATGTTGAAAAGGCCTTCTATGACGTCGTCCGACATTTAAGAAAACAAAGGCAAAGCAGCAATAACCGCACCAAGATACCGAGAGCACGTCGAGACGAAGTCCCTCTACGGGACAAGAACGCCGACGTCTCCGGTAGATACCAAAAGAAGTCCAAGTGCACTATCTTATAAATAAACGGCAAAATAAGTTATATATTATAAAACGACAGCAGGCAGATCGAAAAAAAACTAACCAAAAGGACCTACTGTTTGGGGCCCTCCTTGGAGTCAGAGATTTGCGATAAAAATATAAAAAGGAAAAAACTTCATACAGATAAGGGAAGATGGATTGACATCAACATTTCAGATTCCCTCAAACAACTTTACGCTAAAATTTTGATATACACAAGTCCAGTATCGAACGAGGCTTCCATTTTACGTACTAGACTTTCGGATATTTAAAGCTAACAACAACCTACGAAGCTCTACAAGTCTGTCACGCGGCGCATCTTTTTTATTTCGTTGTTCTCGCAAATATGTTTCTTTTGTATTTCATTTTCTTACGTCTCCTTTCTTCTTCTATTCTTCAATATCCTCTGTTTTTTTTCTTGAGCAAACTACTTGTGTAGTTATATATATTTTTTCTTCTTCTCCTGATACCTTCTTACCCGTCTTGAAGCGCAATTATCCTCTTTGGTAGTTGCAAATCTGGCGGTTCCATTCCAACGGCTTAGCCTATTTGTTCTAATGAGCCATTGTTTTTTTATTTTTTATTTTTTATTTTGGACTGAGCTTCAACGTTATACTCGCAATTTCTTCGAAAATGTAACTCCTTTTGAAATATAGTGGCGAACCTCTGTAGCGGAATCTTTTTCCTTTTATTGGAATATTTATTTTCTTTTGAGAGTTTTCCCTCTCTCTCTCCCTGGGGTTCGTTCTCATACCCTGAAACCCTCCTCTTTCCATTTCGTTCACATCTTCTTGACCCCCCCCTTTTTCCTTTCCCTCAGTATCTCCCTCCTGTCTTTGATGTTTTTGTCACAGTACTTTTTATTTTGTTCTTTCCTTTTTTTCTTACATATATATATCTACTTTAGGTATTTCTACGATATCCATCTTCAATCCATTTATTTGTTTGTTATCAACAAACTTGATTTTAGGTAATATTATATATCTATTATAATATACTCAAAAGAGCTCCTCGGGCAGCATAATATTCAAATATATATATATAAGGGCTGAAATGTTGAAATAATTGCAATTAGGGCTTCTCTCTCCTAGAACCACCCTTTGCCGATGAAATATAGGTAATACTCGGGTAAGGAGATATATTCGTCTAAAATTGTGATATAGCATGCGCATGTTGTATGCAACCACGAAGAAGGGGAGAGGGAATCCGGTGGCACCTCGATAGCCACTTCACTCTCCTCATGAGAAAAACTCTTAATTGGTAGCATTCTATCAAGCGTCTAGCTCAAGACGCTCAAGATATGGAATTTCCACTTCCCCCGCGAATTGCGCACATGTCGGCCTACTAGTTCCATTTTTTTTTTTTTTTTTTCGCACCCTGTTGGACGGCCGGAATGAATGTTGCTTCGATCCAACGTTTCTCATTCGATATCAAAGCTCGATCACACGACTGCGGGAGAAGTTTTATAATAGCCGCCTCGGGAAACACCAAAAATACACTGGCACTGAACACTCGAATGATATGCCGCTTTATTTTTTTTCCTTCTTTCACTTTTTTTTTTCGGATTTGTCCACGTTTACCGAACGTATTTCCGCTCCCCGCTTTTTACTTACATACAATTGTGCGGTTGAAGGGAGAGATTGTGTGCGTGCCCTGCATCGGCTCTTACATATGGATCCATGGATACTGTGCACATGTGCCAAACTGGAGATCTACATGAGGGATACGTTGTTCTTTCCAAATAGTACTTTTTCTTTTTTCTTTTCTTGTTAAACAAGAAAGAGTCACTTGGTTATTTATTCCATACGAGCTAGTCTGGCTTTCTTCACTTTATTCTTCTCAAAGGGATACTCTTTTTTTTTTTTTTGGGTCAGGTTTGAGCATGAGTTCGCGGAGAAGTACTAGCTACTTAGTGGATTCTTCCGATTCGATTCAACCTTGCGAAAAGTCGGACCCAAACGCCCGGACATGTTTGGGGAAAAGGTGCATACATGTACAATACTGCAATGCCTCTTACATACATACATACTTCTTAGGTACTTGCACGGAAACAAAAAACGCGGGGGGGTTGAGAAACATCCTGCGCACCAGCGGGTGGGGAACCCTGCTTGTTCTATATGCATGCGTGAAACGGGTCTTCTTGAATTTTTCCTGTCCGGTTTTTGATGAAGGGTGGGAGCTAGATCAGCTTGCGATCTTGCGCTTGGGAAAAGCCATGTGATTATATTACTTGAGGCGTCTTTCGTTCGGGTAGACCAATATTATCATATCATATTTATCGAATATAAAATTGGTACCTACAGCTAGCCTTTGATTTCACATACATGACAGCATCTTGATTGCTTCTCATCTGCAGAATGTTTGTCAAAAAAAAAAAAAAAAAAGCAGGAGGCTCTCGGATTTCGAGAATCGAAGGTAAACGAAATTTCAAAATGAACTGGCTGTACGATGCGGGTACATGCATACTTACGTACTACAACTGAGCCTCCTTTCAATGTATTTTGAACAATCGGGTCTGTTATATCAATTACTAGCCTCGATTCCATCAATTACGTGGACGCGGTTTTAAATTTTTGGTTTCGTCTTGGATGTTTCGTGTAACCTTCTAAGGCCTGCTAGCTATGCCGAGTTTACGTGCTATGATGCATGCATGAGGGCTTGATAGGTGAGATGATTGGATATGTGCCACAATTTAGGTATCTTTTTTTTTATACTCTGTGTCTTCAGCCTTGTGTCAGTCCTGGGAAGCTGAACTTCAATGGAAACAATGATATTTTCGTAGGCAATCTTCAAGGGGTGGAAGATACACGTACGCAAGCTTCTCAAGTCTGGCTAGCTAGGCAAACCGTGAATGCGTGGATGTGAACTTACGACGCCTTTATAGCTGCCTGCTATTGCAAGTACTCACTCTACTTATTTAAGTACCTACTACGACTCGAGAATATATTAATACCCGTCGCGTCGCCTCGATAAAAGGTTTTCTTTAAATACGAAAGATCTCGTAAATTATTTTCTCTTGAACATCGAAATCTCTTCATCCAGAGTATAATACTCCAACATACCACTGTTTCCGTGACATCATCTCATTCGGCTTGACAAGTTGTGGCTGAGCTGCAACCAACCCAATCAACAGGAACCTTAAAGCCCCGCGATTGCAATCCAAACGGTGGTAACCTCAACTCACCCCACCTCGCTCTGCTCACCCAAACGAACCTACCATCACCAACATCACCGCTGCTATCGCAACCAAGTAACTTACTTTACCCATCTAGCTAAAGAAACAGGAACCGCCGGTTCCACATATCAAGAACAAGATGAATATCTTCAAGCTCGCCAAGAAGCATCCCAACCTACGCCAGGATGAGATTATGGGTCTCCAGAGCGATTTTCTCAAACTGGACCAGGATGACAAGGGGTATCTAGACGAAGCCACGGCCATCAAAGCCGCCCAAAAATCAGAAGGGAAGACCTACGATGTCGTTCGTGCTACTCTAAAGGAAGTCGAATTGGACAGTTCGCGAAGAGTCGAGTTGGATGATTTCGTCGATGTGAGTTTATTCCTTCTCAACCGGTGATTACGGCCGTATACGGGTGTGTAATTTTTTAGCTGATGCTGACATGTCTAACTACCACCACCAGCTCATCTCTAAACTTCGACTCTCTGGTTCTGGAGGTGCAGGAAGCTCTGGTGGACTCCCCGCCGCTGTCCCACAAGGTGTGGTCAGGAGCCGCGCCAGTTCAGCTGGAGGCATGCTTCCACCATCTCCAGGCAAAAAGCCCGGACAGATCCGGATAGGAGGCTCGACGTCTACTTCGCAGCATACGATCAACGAGGACGAGCGAACTGAATTTACCCGCCATATCAACGCTGCTTTGGCTGGAGATGCGGATATCGGCGACAGACTTCCCTTCCCAACGGATACCTTTGAGATGTTTGATCAGTGCAAAGGTATGCTGCTACGATAGTACCAAAAACTCATGATAGGAAAAGCTAATACAAGATTGGATCAGATGGACTGGTGCTCGCAAAGCTCATCAATGACAGCGTACCGGACACTATCGACGAGCGTGTTCTCAACCGTTCCACCAAGAAGGCCCTCAACGCCTTCCACATGACCGAAAACAACAATATCGTAATCAACTCTGCGAAAGCCATCGGTTGTTCCGTCGTCAACATTGGCGCTGGCGATATTATCGAAGTTCGAGAACATCTCATCCTCGGGTTAATATGGCAGATTATCCGACGCGGTCTCTTGTCTAAGATCGATATTAGACTCCATCCGGAACTGTACAGACTACTGGAGGACGGGGAGACTCTCGAACAGTTTTTGAGACTCCCACCCGAGCAAATCCTGCTCCGATGGTTCAACTTCCACCTCAAAGCCGCGAACTGGAACAGGAGGGTGGCGAATTTCTCGTCCGACGTGAAGGATGCAGAAAACTACACCGTCCTTCTCAACCAACTCTCTCCGGAATTGTGCTCACGAGCACCCTTGCAAACCCGCGATCTTCTCCAACGTGCCGAACAAGTCTTGGAAAATGCAGATAAACTCGACTGCCGCAAGTTCTTGACCGCCAAGTCGCTCGTAGCGGGTAACTCCAAGCTCAATCTCGCTTTCGTCGCTCACCTCTTCAACACCCACCCTTGCCTCGACCCCCTCACGGAAGAGGAGAAGGTTGATATTGAAGATTTTGACGCAGAAGGCGAACGCGAAGCCCGTGTGTTCACACTGTGGTTGAACTCCCTGGACGTTAACCCATCCGTAAACTCACTCTTTGATGATCTCGGTGACGGTACCATCATTATGCAGGCCTATGATAAGGTCGTACCGGGTACGGTCAACTGGAGGTTTGTAAACAAGCGACCCGCGGACGGTGGAGAGATGCATCGTCTTAAGGCTGTGGAAAACACAAACTATGCGGTGGATCTGGGCAAATCGCAAGGATTTTCCTTGGTGGGAATTCAGGGCGCTGATATCACCGACGGGCAGAAGAAGTTGACGCTCGCCCTGGTGTGGCAGTTGATGAGGCGGGATATCTTGAATACGTTGACCGGATTAGCGCAAAGGATGGGCAAGAAGGAGTTGTCGGATGCGGATATGATTCGGTGGGCGAACGATATGGTTAAGAAGGGAGGGAAGAATAGTTCGATCAGAAGCTTCAAGGATACCAACCTGTCATCGGGTGTGTTCTTGTTGGATGTGCTGAACGGAATGAAGAGTGAGTTTTGCCCAGTCTTTGCAAAGAAGCCTTTTCTCTTTTTTAGGGGATTTCTGCTAATAAATATTTGGATGTTAGGTAATTATGTGGACTATAATCTCGTCACTCCTGGACGGACTGAAGAGGACGCATATTTGAACGCCAAGCTCAGCATCTCAATTGCGAGAAAGATGGGTGCTACGATTTGGTGAGTTTTTGATTTCTTTTTTTATTTCTCAGATTTTGAGATTTTTGAAAACGGGCATTGCTAACGTCTGAAATAGGTTGTTGCCTGAGGATATCGTGGCTTGCAGAGGAAGACTCATCACAACTTTTATTGGAAGTTTGATGGCGGTTTAAGTTGTAATTATTTATCTTTCTGGAGGAATGGGCACTTTTGTATTTTTCGAACTGACGGTGATTTTTTTCCCCCTTCTATTCTTACGTGCTATTATTTCAAAAGGTCTTGTTTTTCTATTATTATGATAGCTGTTCCCCGAGCACGAATGAGATTAATATTCATTAGCTATCGTGTGTCTAATGGAGCTTTGCTGAAGCCTTTTTCGATGAATAAAAAAATTTATGCCTATTGTTCTATTGAACGTACTCTGAGCTATATAACCTATCTTCAAACCCATTGACGGTTTTGATCGGATGGAATTGATTAAAAGAATGTTCAGTATATATATATTTTTTACAAAGATCAAAAGTCTATAAACCCATACCACACCATATCATATGCATACCGTACCATGCCATGCTATACCGTTCCTTACATGCCTACACCATAAAAAGAAAGAAAAGAAAGAAAAGAAAGAAAGAGAAGGAAGGAAGAATATCAATCGTGCAAAAACTCTTGAATATCCTTATCCTCCTCGTCTTCTTCCGCTTTAATCCGCTCCTCAATCTCCTTCTTCTTCCTGGCCTTCTCCATCCTCTTCCTCGCCCTCTGTTTCTGACCCCACCCGTCACCGGCATCGTTATCATTATCATCATCGCTCTCCAAATCGTGACCCTCACCGGCTATAACCCTAGCTTTAACACCCGTTGCAGCCATTGAATCCTCTTCGTTTTCGTGGTCGATAGCGCGAGCGTGGTCTCGTTCTTGGAGTTTTGCGCCGAGTTTTTGGAGGTACGGTCTCAGGAGGAGGTACCCGCCGAGGATTGCGATCAGACGGATGTAGTCTGTTGTGCGAAAGTTGGCAAAGGTGTTTGAGAGGTTTGTGGTGAAGCGGGTGGTGAGGCGGGAGAGCATGAGGGAGGGGGTTAGTGGTGGTGGTGCGTTCGGGTTATCGTCCGACATGGTGTTTTTTTTCTTGCAACTTTGACGACCAGTGATAGTGATATATTGATTTAATTGCGATTGCTTGGACGGTTGGAGTAGAATTATACCTTTGGTAGAGTTGTAGAGCTTGGTATACCGGGTAGGGTGTGAAGATGTAGGGATGGGTTATACTATATTATATAATAGTTTTTTTTAATATGTGTAAATGACGCGCGACGGGGAAGTGCAGGGTGACGGAGACGAGTAATTGGCAGCTCGAAGCGGTTGCACCGAAACACCAAGAGAATCTGAAACCCCGGCCAGGCCAGGCGACTAATTTGAAAGAGAACGAACGAACGAACGAACGAACGAGAATTAACAGGCAGGTCGACACAAGCGGTCTTCGTCTCTCTCGCCAATGGACCACATTGAGGAGGTGTCACAGCTTAGTCCCTGCGGTCAGTCGGTCGGATCGAGGTGAGGCGAGAGAACTGACAGGATCAGTTCATTCATTCATCCATAAATGCGATAGGATCATTCTTAAAGCTTTTTTTTTTTTTTTTTTTTTTTGACTTTGACGGTATCATATTTTTTTTCTTACTTCTTCTGACCAGCTCCCTTTGATATAAGAAGTGCAAGAAGTACATTAGAGTTAGTTAGTTTACTTGGCGGGAGAGAGAGAGCTCTGCATCGAGCTAGTCAGTCGCTCTGGTTGGAAAAGAAGTGTCTCGATCGAACGAACGAACGAACGAACGAACGAACCAACCAACCAACCTTCTTCTTGGTTCCTCAATTTTTCTTTTTAATTAAATTTCACGTTTCCTCCTTCCCCGTCATCTCCTTCTCTTCTTCCCCCCATCATCATCATCATCATCACGCTTCTGCTGCCTCCTGGGGAATATCGCCGTCTCCTAGTTCAGGCAATCGATCTCTCGCTCAATTAACGGTGTCTAGGCCTCTCCATAGAATATCCACCGACCGTTCGCTCCCTCGTTCCCGTATTTTGCTCAAGCTGGCTTGACGCCCCAACAGCACCAGCCCAGCCCAGCCCGAAAGCTAAGCTGTGCCGTCGCTGCTCTTTCATTTCTTCCTCCCAAAAAGTGTTCTTATTCTTCCATCCCGCGACGACGACAACAACAACAACAAACAACCACCACCAAACAACAACGTCGACGTCAACAACAACAACAACAACAACACACGATCTGATCTTCTGGGCTGATCAGGTAATAATTGTCATCGCCTTCACAACCTCCAGCTGGGATCTGCGATCTTATCAAACCAGATTATCAACTCATCATATCAAAAAATGGATCCTCATTCCCGCTACAAGTCAAAGGCCGTCTACAACCGTTCCGGCTACAATCCTTATCACAACCCTCCCCTCCCACTACAGCCCCCTCCAAAGCCTGCCGACAAGCCTGATTCCGTCAGCGTCGACCTTGAGAAGGAATTGACATGCTCCGTAAGTAGCTTCTCCGCCAGCTCCTCTGCCACTAATCCACCTCGCTATTAGTATGTACCATATAGCTAACGTCCTGGTAATAATAGATTTGCACCTCCATCTTTCACCACCCGGTCACTCTTCTCGACTGTTTGCACTCCTATTGCGGTGCCTGTGCCAAAGAGTGGTTCACCTCCCAACCCACAAACTCTCACACATCAGCATATCCCGTTCCCAAGGGTTGCCCGACATGTCGCCAGTCCGTCAGAGCCATCAAGCCGTCCCCTCACCTAGCTGCTATAACCGAGATGTTTCTCAAGCATAACCCTCAACACGCCAGGGATAAGGACGAGGTTATCAGACTGGGGAAAATCTATTCGCCTGGCGACAGGATAATCACGGACCGATCCCCGGGCGATAGCCGAAACCGCAGCCTTTCCAACTTGTCCAACCGACGAGCCGGCGACGGATGGTGGGACGGTTGGGTCGACGACATTGACGAAAACGAAGATCAGTTCTACGCTGCTATAAGTGCCAGCTTGAGAGATCTCATCCCGCGCGCCACCACCGGCCTCGCGTCTCCCGCGTCTTCGATCAGTGTTCACACCGGCAGCTCGTCCAGTGGGACCCTCGATAATCTCTCCACCCGGCGAACGTCTCTCCTTTCCAACAACACAATTATGGCAGAGAATCTGCAAGTCAACTGCGATCAGTGTCGGACTCCCCACATCCAAGGCGGAGTACATTATCATTGCAGCATTTGTCGAGACGATGATTATGATATCTGCCAGACTTGCTTCCTGGGCGACATCCGATGCCCTGGAGGTCATGAAATGATTCCGAGAAAGTACAACCCTGAGAACCGCCAAATGGAGAAGGGAATCTTTTGTGACACTCCGACCTGCAGAAAAAATTGCAACGACATGTTTTGGTCGTGCTCCGTAAGACCTCCGGACTTTTATAATATTCTTATATTACCTTTTTAAACTAATCTTTTTATTATCGAATAGACATGTTCTAGCAGCACAGGTCACTACAAATATTGCCCTGACTGCGTCAATAAGGCGTCGTCCTGCAATCACGACCTCGTCGCCTTTAGCACCAATCCTGATATCCTCCTACGCTGCGGTCTTAACCGAGCCGGTTTGGCGCAACTGCAGCGAGCCACGGATCTCGTTCAGCCAGCTCCAGTGTCGGTTACTACCCGATGCGACCTGTGCTCCCAACAGATCCCACCATCCACAACATACTTTCACTGCAGAGCCTGTCATAGTGCTGATTGGGATTGCCACGCCGCCTGTCTGTCTCTCTACCTGCCACGTGCAACGGATGGTATCGCGAAATGCCTACTCCACCACCCGCTTCAAACGCTCATTCAAGTGCAAATGCCAAACTCTCAGCACCCAACCCACTTTGTACGACGAGCCTTGCCTAGTTCGGCAAACCCGGTTATAATGAACTGAGCCGTTTTACGGGATTCATATTTATTACACCCGACATGTCCCTCTTTTGGCGAGCTCAGGCTCATTGTCTGGTTTTCGAGACAAGCTTAAGACAAATATCTGGTGCTTTTTTTCAATTTTACAATCACGAATTCCTTTTTTAATCTGGACTTTATACTTTGGCTTATCAACGAATAAAAAAACATTCCATCCTGGATACGGATCTCCTTTCGGTCACTTACGATGTCACGCTGCCTTTCGAAACGTTCTTTTCCAGTGCTTTTTTTTCATCTTTTGGTTTAATAGCGGGGTTATTATTACTTATCATGACGAAATGTATTAAATGAGGACATCTTCAACAGTCAGGGTGGAAGGGTTCATTCCTTTCCTTAGCCCGTAGGAAATTCTTCAGATAAAAAACACTATACATAGCGATACCCAAAACATTTAGCGACATCTTTTTCTCCATTTCTTTTTTTTCTGCGGTCTTCTGTCATATTTTTTATTTTGTCTTTTGTCCTTTTTTTTCTGATCGAACGAGCGAGCGAGCGCATAGCGAATTGAGAAATTGCTGGATTTTTATATACTACCGGGTCTTTATATATTTTTATCTTTTTCCTCGTTATGGAAACGAATTTTCTTGAACCTAACTTTTGAGGTTTTCTAACGGGGCTGGGTTGTTTAACAAAAAATGGTGGGGGATTGGGTGGATACTTGTTATTATTCTATGGTTCTTTTTTGAATGTATTTTATGAGCAGATTGGAATTGCTATGATGAATTTATGTTGGGGCTTCATCGGAGATCACACTTCTGATAATCTTGTGACCGCAGAAGGGAGAGGGGGATATGCCGTCAATACTGTCAATGACGTCGCGTTCAGAAACAACGCAAGGTGTTGTGCATAATCGTTTGACAGACCTCCAAACTTCCTGATAAGAACAGTCTTGGCATGCCCTAAAAGACAGTCCCATCGACCAGGCTGCACAGATACCTCCAACGTCGGCAAGCTAAAAAGAAGCCAAGCGGGTGTGTCGGGGTGAGCGTTGATTGGACAGAGTGACTATTAGCTCCATCTAATAGTCGTATTACAGCTAGTTGTGGTCCTTCAAAGAGGTGTTAATAGCCTTTGCGATGAATGAATCATTATTACCGGGGCCGTTTGCGTGTGGTGTTGAGAAATTTGTGTGTGTGTTCCGTTCGTTTGATGAGTTTTCCCACACCTTTCGATTCTTACCTACCCTCCTCCCCTTCCATCGACATTGACGACCGACGACTATTCGACCCATCCCCCTTCCTCCTCCTCCTCTTTTTTCACCCTTTCGACGTTACGAATACTAACGATATTTAGACACAATGTAAGCATGATTTCTGATACTCCGTTTTTTCCTATGATGCCAGTGGGAGGGTTGTAGGTGGTTCTGGAGCGGAGTGGTATACTGGATGTGATTGTTCCTGCTTCGATGAGGGTTATTTGTGGGATTTTTGACAATACAACGACGACGAGGACGCTACAATCGATATTTCTAATCTGACGAATTGCGATACTCTCGACTGGGTGTTTTTTTTCTTACGATTTTAGCTACAAAACATGACGAATATATTGGCTGAGGGAATACTGGTGGGAGAATATATCGAAGAATGGAACATCACATACGGTTCAACCACGGACAGACCACTCACTACATGCTCTTACAAATCGGAGTAGATAGTTTGAACGAAGGGAAGAATAATAACTAATCGAATATCTTTTTCAAATATAGGGTTGATTTGAAGACTCAGAAGCGTCTCGCCGCGTCCGTTATGGGCTGCGGTAAGCGCAAGATCTGGCTCGACCCCAACGAGATGAGCGAAATCAGCAATGCCAACTCCCGTACGTTCCTTCCTACGAACCAATATTCTATCCAAAAAATCACATATTGATATCGATCGAAAATATAGGTCAAACCATCCGCAAGCTCGTCGCCGACGGTCTCATCATCAAGAAGCCGGTGACCATGCACTCCCGCTCCCGAACCCGTGCCCTCGCCGATGCCAGACGTAAGGGTCGTCATATGGGTTTCGGTAAGAGAAAGGGTACCAAGGACGCCAGAATGCCCAGCCAGGTTCTGTGGATGCGTCGTCTCCGAGTTCTCCGTCGCTTGCTCGTAAAGTATCGTGCTTCCGGCAAGATTGATAAGCATTTGTACCATGAGCTTTACCATTTGAGCAAGGGTAACACCTTCAAGCACAAGCGAGCGCTTGTTGAGCACGTACGTATTTTTATATTATACATCTATCCTTTTTTTTTTTTTTTCACTTCTCTGGTGAAAAAGGGCGATTCGTGTGGGGACTTGAGAAGCTAATGTGTACTTTTTGTTTTTGATATAGATCCACAAGGCTAAGGCTGAGAAGGCTCGTGAACGCCAGATCAAGGAGGAGATGGACGCCAAGCGTGCGAAGACCAAGGCTGCCAGAGAGAGAAGACAGGCCCGTGTACAGGAGAAGAGAAACGCTCTTGTCGGCGATGCTCCAGCGGAGTAAAGTTGACGATAAGACCGATAGAAAAAAAAAAGAATTCAATTGATGACTTGGTGTTTTTTTTATACAACAACTCCGATACTTTATACACTTTTTTTCTCTCTCTCTCTCTTCATATATCCCATCCGATCTTCCTTCTCGGGTTGTTCTTCTTCTTTCTGCCGGCATCAATCAGTCTGTTGACTCTGGGTTGCCGGTTCGGAATGAACACCGAGAGGGAATTGCTCAATTACGATTTCGATGTATCTTTTTGAGCTGTTGTATACTCACTCTCACACAAACACCTTTCTCTCTCTCTCTCTCTCGCTGTCATGCCTTCGGCGTTCGGGTTATCTTCCTATTTACTAATCACGTCTTCTTCTGTTTGTTTTTTTTGCTTCACCCCGTTCATCTTTTTTACTACTTAAGTATATATACTACTACTTCTACTATAACAAATTTGAAGAGCGAGACGTGAAGAGCCTCGTTGAGCTTTTTTTATGAAGATGAAGCGGATAAAGTCAGGAATATCTTGAAATGTAGTGTATAGTATATATACTGTGGTTATTGGAACTGGGGAGATATAAACCCCTCCCTGTTGATTCATCGAAGGAAGCAATAAGCATTACTATGTGGAGCGGGGATTCTTATGTCGGGGATGTAGTAGCATGCGCAGCTGGCTTGAATAACCGAGGCAGAAAACGAGTCGTTTAGCTTTCCCCCCACAGTTTTATGCATTGAGTAAGTAAATACTTATTTACATTGTATTTTGTAGGAATGATGCCGAGGACTGGGTTATCGTTCGGGTAGACGCATGGTAGATGGCCATATGGTGTGTTTTTTCTTATCAAGGGACCAATTATTATTAATTCCCATAAGCGTTCCCGGTCCCGCCGACCTCAGTCCTAACGTTGGTCAACGTAAGTCGAGCTCAGTTCACCCGTACCGGCTTCAATCGTTCTATTATTTAAAAAAATACTATTGACGACGTTACTTAGTAGGATATACATCTTTTCTTCACTTTGAAGTTCAGCATCGACCTGCTTATATATATATATATATATATACTTACTTAAGTTAAGTATACACTTAAATAAAATGACATCCCTCAAGTCGCCCCCTCGGTGTCTCAAAACAATCCCGGAAGCTTTCGTCTTTGACGTATTCGGCACGGTATTCGACTGGCGCGGCACGGTATCAACCTACCTCGAACGCACCATCTCTCAAAAACTAACATTATTAACCACTACCACCACCACCAACAATAATAATACAACAGACAATAATAATAATAATAATGTCATCATCGAATCTAAAGCGGACCTATCCACCCCGGAATCACTCAAATCCTTCTGCGCAACTCTATCCCAAGAATGGCGGGATAGCTATAAACAATTCGTCTCCTCAGAGGGAACTCGGACGGATTCCAACATACCGCTACCCACGGGTACGCATATGACTCTGGCTACAGATAAGGATAAAGATAAAGAAGAGGAGCAACGGGAATACGAAACGGTAGATACCCGCCACTACCGTTCCCTCACCGCCCTCTTACAAAAATACACCCTCTCCCACCTCTTCTCACCCTCCGAAATCCACGAGGTTTCCAAAATATGGCACTTTCTAAACCCCTGGGAGGATAGTATACCCGGTATCGACCAGTTACGCGAGTTGGGCATCGTATCGACTCTATCCAATGGGAACGTACGGTTGCTGGTGGATTTGGGGAAGAGTAGCGGTGTGCGGTTCGATATGGTGTTGAGCGGACAGCTTTGGGGCGGGTATAAACCCCATCCGAGGGTTTATATTGGTGCTTGTGAGGTTTTAGGGGTTGGTGATAAAGGTGCTTGGGAGGTTTATAAGGATATCAATCACAGTGAGGGGGAGAATGAGGAGGAGGAATGGAGGAGGAAGGAGAGAGGGAAGGTTGCTATGGTCGCGTATGTCACTTTTTCTTTATATTTGGTATTCTCATGAACTTTTTTTTAAGGCTAATATTGTATGGTTATTACAGGGCGCATATTGGGGATTTGAGAGCGGCGAAGAGATGTGGATTGACGACAATATACATTGAACGACCGGGGGAGGATGATGATCGGGAAGCTGGGGAGAATTATCTTCGCGAAGGGGAGGATTGGATTGATATATGGGTTACGCATGCCGAAGGGGGGATATTAGAGGTTGCAAGAAGGTTGAAGGAGTTAAAGGAGGATTTATTGAAATCCGATTGAGACATTTCTTCTTTCAAATCAAGACTATATTAGCCCCCCGTTCCAAGAGGTAAACTTGGATGAGAGAGAGAGAGAGAGAGGGCAATCTTATGATATTGGAATTCTATCTGATCGTGAAGCGCTGCTTAGGAGAAAAATAGGAAAAAACGGTTGGATTGGATTTGGGATGGATTGGCGACACGGGCTGGGCATTGCTTGGGCTGAAGTGGGTCGTGCGGCCTTGAAATGGATTGCATTGGATCCCTGAGTGAGTTTCTTCTTTGTCACTGCATTATTATTGTTAATTGCCGGAGCTCGAGACCATCGCATATTGATTGATTGCATGGCGCGTGCCGTTAAAAAAAAAAAAAAAAAAATTGTCAGAATAAAATATAATGAAAAGAGCATCGCTCGATTGTGGATTATAATTGTGGAACCTGCGAAACGGCTGCCGGGGAAATATTTCAAAAAGCCACCAAGCCACCGCCAGAATGAACAAGCAATATATATATATACCTGCATGATGTTTATCCGTTTATTATCATAAAGAATATATATAATATATGCATATATGCATATATATTTTATTATTATTCTTTCGCAGCGTGTGATGATAATGCATTCATAATCGTATTCGAACATGCAGTTGCAGTTGCAGAGCTACCGCCGTCCAGCGGCACAGTACAGACGGATCGGTGCAAACCTTTCTCTCTCAGACACTCTCCTTTCTCCCCCCTTCGAGATTTTCTTTTCTCGTGAGAATATCGTGAGATTATACCACAAACGTGCATGAGAGGAGCTGATCCCTGCGTGCGGGACCCCGCTTGGAACGGGTGGACGCGACCAAGCCTGCGCGGCACCCACCGAGTTTTGGTCGGTTCGGTTCGTTCAGTTCCCAGTTCGCAGTTCGAGTTTTCCAGTTCCAGTACTATTCGATTGCTCGCTCGCTCGATTGATTGACTCCAAGTTGGGAGGAGGAGGAGGAGGAGGAGCTAACGGGAAACCGGGTTTCTTCACACACCCACTGGGCTCCGTACGGTAGTTAAAGTAGTTCGTTCCGCCAGTTGTATTCCCCCCCTCCCTCTTCTCATCGGTTGATTCTCCTCTTTTCCTTAGATCAAGGAGAAGGATGGGAGGTCGATAAAAAAAAAAGTTGATTGGTACTGGAACAGTCGGATTGGTCGTTAGACGCATCTCTATCAAATCATCGACTTTCTCGTTCTCGTCGTCGTCGGGTCCTTATTCTTGTTCACCTTCTTCCCTTCTCGCCTTATATATAATACCGGAGAAGAATACGTCGCACGAGACGTCCGTCTTGTTCCCGTCATCCTGGATTTTTAGAAAAAGAGAGCTATTCGTCGTGGACGTGGAGGTGGATGATTATGTTATCCATCGATTGAAGCTCTCCCCACGCGCAAGCCACTTACTTGATGCTTCTTCCAACGTCACAACAACACACAAAAAACCTCAAGCGGACGTCTTCCAAACTTGCAATAAAAATCCCCCCTCTTTTATATTATACAAAACTCTTTTAATTCACGGATTGGTGCCGAGATAAATATATATAGGAATAGGATTATACTTTTATATCCGAGGAGGATAACGGGAATATTATAAGAGAGAAGTAGGGGGGGAAGGACCCTGTCTGTCTGTCTGTCTAAACTCAATCATCATGTTCGCCAATTGGAACCTTATCATCCCCATCGATAAGGACAAAGCTCCTTCCTCCTCCTCCTCCTCCCGCAGCCCCGCCATCAAAAAGGCTCGCATAAGCTCGATAACCTACCCTCGCTGTCTCGCCCTCACATCTTCCACCGTTCCCACCACCCCTCCTTCACCGCCAGACTTCGACACCCTAACCCAAATCTTCTCCACCATCAAAAAACATACCGACATAACAGCAGCCCATCTCAACGTCCTAAACGTCAGCTACACATACGACCTCCCTCTCTCCTCCATCATCCCTACAAAATACCACGCAGACGAGAATGAAGCCGACGAAAAGTCCCTTTTCAACCAGCGTAAGACGGAAGTCTCCGTTGACAATCAGGATGCGTACGATTACATCTCCAGGAAGAAACGAAACATAAAGATTGGTAGTTTCTATAAATTCTATCAAACAGCAGAGATGGTCGAGCTGTTACTTTCGTCCGATTCCGATTCTACTTCTACCGCTGCTGCTTCTTCTTCCGCACCCGTTTCTCCACCGAATTCAAGGGAAGCCAGGGAAGCCAACATGGATATGAGTGCCGCCGCTAGAACGGCCGCGCGGTACCGTGAGGAATTACTACGGAATTTTGTCGATCCCGTGGCTTTTGGGTACGATATGAGGATATAGTATGTCTATTAAAAAAAAAACACGAACGAGTACCAAAAAATTAACCGTCGATTTCAAAAAAAAAAAAAAAAAAAGCTTACCTACTACAAATCACGATAAACGATGGCTAATATTCTTTTTGTGTGGTTTTTTTTAAAACTATTCGGTTTTGAATAAATGGTTCTAGTCCCCCGCGTTACCCACCGAGACTTCTCTCTCGTAAATCACTCTTCAACGTCAAGGCCGACCTATACCTCCACCTTCAACCGCCAACCATGCAGGAACGCAAGGAAGGAATCATCATCGGCCCGGCCGTGGTATTACAAACCCGTAATGAGGAAAAATTCTCAGAAACGGACGATATACTGGACGCCGTGCACGAGTTGTCCGTTCTTTTAACACTAGGGCAGGAACGGTCACGGAAGGGTACGCATAAGAAGGTGGTGTATAAAGCTATCGGGAAGGATAAGGATATGGGTGGCGATGATGTATGCATATTCTTCTTCTTTCCTCCGCCCTCTTTTCTTTGATCTATAGGGTGGTGCTGATTGCTGCTTGCTGCTTGCTGATTGCTGATTTTATTTTTTATTAGTTATTCCTCCTTTCGTCTGTTCATCATCATCTCGCTGTATCACACGTATTCATAACAGACGCATTCACCAAATTCATCAGAACGGGGGAATTGCCATCGCAGGAGTATATCGATGCAAATCCTCAGTGGTGTTGTTGCCGTATCGGGCGGACGAAATGGTATAGTTTGTTGGACGCTGAGGGACGGGTCGAGGCATTGAGAGCGATTATGGCATTATTTAATTGGTTAAAGCGGGATGTTTAAATATATATTGTTCGTAAGTAAGTAAGGGAGGCATTAAGCATGGCCTCACATTCCGTTTCATCATCTATTTAATTTCTTTATCTATTTCTTTATTTTGTTTCTTTATCCGTGAGAAGTTATTTATATAATGGTATAGGATGGGATGGTCGCAGACTTGACCATTGTGAGGATATGGACATAGTTTTAGGCAGAGGAAGGATATTTAATTCAAAAATTTTTGAGATGGATGGATTAAACAGGTCGAGCGAAATTTGGTCAACGTCAGGTGTGGTTAGAATTTAAAGTCCAGTGCTGCAGTTTTAGAGGTGCTGGTGGAGCGATGGGGTAGCTAGAATACCTAGTAGTAATAAAGCGCATTTAGAGATTTTTTCATCATGCGAAATTTGAAATTCATCCATCAACCCAGAGTACTGGGGTATATATCTGGCCTCGAGACTAATATATATATATATATATATGCAAGCTAGGCGGCACGAATATTTACTTTAAAAAAAGTAGGAAGAAAAAATAAATAAAAATGAATACAGGTAAAAGTGTATGTACAATTTTAGATATAAAATTTATTCCAGAAAATATAAATCCCGACTTTTTTTCCCTTTCCTATTTCAAAAAGCTACCAATCCAGGACAACCACTGTAAAAAGTATATACACAGAGAAAGTAGAAGCGGAAGTATCCCCCCCCCCCCCCAATAGAACCAGGTATTGTAGACGGACACTCCCAAAGGAAACGACGAGAACAACAAAAAGAATAATTCAAGTCTATCTCAAATCCACAATCCCATTAACAAGTCCCCATTAATAACGCCATCGCTGAAAAGAAACCCAAAAATTTTCAAGTATTTACAACAGTATTTGTGCAAGTTCACTGTCTTACCGCTTCGATCGTTCCTCTCAATATCGCAGTCCACAATCCGCGAGCGATATCCCTCTCCTGCAAAGCATCAAATAATTGGTACAACGCCTCCTTCGTCTGATTCACCCCCAACAGAGCGGCCAACCCCTGCGGCAAGCTCTCGGAAAGCAACACCTTTGCTTTCCGCCTCAACTCCTCCTTCTCTTCTTCCGTTCGTGGTTTCTTCGTCTTCTCCCATTCTTCAGCCTCAGCGGGAGTCGGGAGCGAATTTTTGCGAATCTGGCGGATATAATCCGCGATAACTTCGGGTTTGGTATTGGCCTGTAGGACATCCGATTGGATCATTGTGCGCATGCTTTGCAGTTGCGAGTTTCCAGGACGGAGCATGACTGATTTCGCGATGTTTAGGAACGAACGCCGGATCATCCAGGCCGTTGAAAGGCCGTAGAGTTCGTTGATGACGGAGAACATGCTTTCGATGACGTATTGGGTTTCTTGTTCGGTTATGCCTTCATGCCATGGTGAAGCGGGTGGGATGTGCGGTTTGTATTCTGGAAATGTGAGTTTTGTTAGTATTACATCTATGCGTATGGCTAGAAAATTCAGATATAAAATTACCAGAGTATCCAGCCTCGGATGCGGCATCGAGACTATCAATCTCGCTTGGAGGCGGAGGTAGAGAGGTCGAACTCAAGTGCGAGGGCTCGTCAAAGGTCATTGTGATTTCTCCATGTCCTCCTATTGATTCTTGTTCCAAAAGAGATGGTGTAGACCGCGCTAGATCCTCTTCCGCTGCATCAATGGTTTGAAGGGATGAGACCCTAGCTCCAACTGCGCTTGTAGCTCGTCGAGGTGGCAATGGTGGATTCGTATTGTTCGACTGCCATCGGTTCAACTGGATGCTGAATCTCCCACGCTGGGGTTCTGGAGGAGTAGACTCGGCTGGGGAGCCGGTCATGCTCGAATTGTCTCTGCCAGCGGTCGCCGTTCCCCCAGACGCATCCGAATCTTCCACTTCGTTCTGACGAGCTAAGGAATTGCCTCTGGATCTAGAAGTGTTATTAGAGATGAACGCAAAAGGTGTGCGTGTGGTTTCTCGCCCTCTCTCAACAGCAGGTGATTGTGATGGTGACTGTGATGTTAGAACTTTCTTGATGCCGCCGAAGAAAGCCTTGCCACCCTCGCCGGCTGCTTGTGGAGCCTTTGTAATAGTGCCAAGGATGTTCTTGCCAACGGCATCAAAGCTGATCGTACTGTTGCGCCATGGCGCGCTGAATTCCTGTCTCTCCTGCTTCTCAACCTTTTCTCTTTCCTTTTTGTCTTCGTCCTTCTCAAAGAATTTGAATAAAACGTCAGTCTTGACTAAATGCTCCTCACTAAGAACGATTCTTAGGTAAAGCTCCAACAGAGGTACCACTTCATCGATGATTCTATCTTTGTAGGTTGGAAGGCCTTCGCCGTAAGCTATTATGTACTTATTGGAACCGGATATTTTTGCAATACTAAGCAAGGTGTTGTGTAGGTTCTCAAAGTCTTGATAGCTCCTCATCACGATTCGTCCCGCTGTATCGAGAGGCTCGAGTTGAATCATGAAAAGATTTTTAGGTCTTGTCTTAAGTATTCTCGAAGGATTGGGAGTCGGACCGGCGTCGATAACGGTAACCCGCGCATTGAGCAGGCCGACACTCGGCCGTTTTGGTTGTTCCACAGGCTGTTGCTGATATCCTTCGCTGCGACTCGATTCAGAACTCGTTTTATGTGGCGTCATGGATAGCTCTGAGATACTAGGTGCGGAGCTGGCATTAGATGGACACCTCTTTAAAGGAGTACTGACAGGAGAGTGTGGAGCACTACTCTCCAGTCGTTGGTATTGATCTCTAGGAAGATCCTCGGAGTTCTTTGGTTCTTCAAAACTTTCTCGATCTTCGTCTAGAAGGCTTTCATTATGACCGCTTTCGAGCGGTTGCATCCTTGCGGGTAGCTGTGGTGGGGATGAAGAGACGCCGCGGTGAACACCATTGACATCGTTTGTGCCATTCATAATAGGGGTGCCATTTGCGGTTCCACCCGTATTGTACTGTACCGAAGCAGGGCGGACGTTTTCTTTGCGTGTACTGGGAGAGTGACCTGCAGACTTTGTTTCAAGTGGTACAGTAGTCGATACTTTCGGCAGATTCCTCTGGGCTGCACCAGCTACGCTTCTATCGAAAGCTTGAAGGACAGCACCAACGCCCTCTTTATTTTCGCCGCTCTCTCCTTTATGTTCGAGCAAGTGTATTATCCATTCGTTTATAAACTCGGGATCACTGAATTTTTCAACCATGTTTCCTAGGATGACGCTTCTTAAGATGTTACGTAAAAGTGTAACAACCGGTTCGCAGTTCTTGAGATCTCGGGGTGCAAATTGGGAGATCATTTCAGACGCTAAAATTTCGAGGGTTTTATTTTGTTCACCTGTGTGAAGCATTGTGGATAGTTGAGACTTTGGATAAGTCGAAATATATGTTCGAATGCCGGCCTTGATATCTCTGGTTCCGTTCAAGGCCTGGGAGAGTTCTCGCATAAATACCATCATGGTTCCCGAGATGTTGAAAACAGACATAACAAAGACATCCGCCGGTCGCTTGCTCTTTAAATGTCGGGAAAATCGGACGAATGTTTGTGTTAAATGTTGATGACATGTGGCTGAAAATGACGAGTCGTCCGGGACGAGCATCAGGTACCAGGAACTAGATATTCCATGTTAGTGACGGTGGGAGGGGTAGGAGAAGCCGAAAGTACGAACTTGATACAGTCTCTGATAATTGAATTACAAAGCTCATCTAAAGCGATTGCCACTTTAGGATTGAGCGAAGAAAAGTCGGCATCTTCGTGGACGGTCTGTCAATAAATGTTAGTTATCATTATTCAAAACTAATACCTCTAGATTGCATACCGTCTCTTTCGTCTTCTCTTCCTTTTCTTCTTTAGGCTCCGAGTCCCTACGGCTAACCAAATATTTTACTGCTTCGGGAACTCCATTCTGGCTCTGGATGGCGGCTTGGAGCATGGCTCCCAAAATCGTGCCGACAACCAGCAGTCCAACTTTACCAAGCATGAAGCTTAGTAAAAGAGCAACAACTGATAGACCAGCTATCAGTGTCGGCTCGGATGCACTGCTTAATGCCGATAAACACTTTTCCAGTAAAATCGATGCTTGGTCTCCTCCTTTGGGTTTCGTATTCGAGCTCTGGTCTAATGTATTGGTCGCAGAAGCTTCGGGGAGAATGTTTGTAGGAGTGTTGTCGTCGTCAATGGTATCGGAGAGCAGGGCGGACTGCTCAGCGTCCGGACCAGGTATTGAATCCATCTCTTCATCTTGGTATACTATAGAGTCCTCGATAGGTATTGGGAATGCCGATGTTGCTGGGTGTGGACCGACAGCTTCTTCGGCGATGGACGTCGGCATGTTGAGAGTGCTTGGAGCTTGAGGTGCCACAAACGGAACAAAAAGGATACGTAGGTGGTCGGTTCGGAATCCTTTCTACCACCTTGAAATCATCTCTCCACAAGAAGTCTCCAGCAAAGGTACGAAAGCTGCTCTCAACGGCGATGAAGGATGTGATGAAAGCAGAACGTTCGGAGATTCTAAGGTACCCGGAAATGTCGTATATGGAAGGTTCTTCGGTTTGCCTCGTAAATAGGCTTTAGGGACCTTTTGAGTTTGGCGAACTGTCGCTTTGCGGTCGCAACGTCGGCTCAAATGTCGAACCGAACAGCGAATCAATTAACGTAGAGTCGAAACAAACGCTGCAGAAAGCGACAGAAAGTTGGAAATCTTTCGGATGTGTGTAACGGAAGATCAGAAGGAGAGACGGAATATATTTCTTGAGGGTCGGAGAATCTCGAATACCTGCACGAGGGATGGCGGAGATATGGGCTATTTTCGGAGACAGGCAGCTCAGAAGCAGCTAGCTGGGACACCAATTCTGGAGCAAATAGCTAAGACAAAAATAACAAAGTACTGGATCGCAGATGGAGAGACGGTTGCAACTTTGGTGAGAACTTCCGTTCAACGTCGGGTTGGGATTCAATTGGTAGACGTTTGAGAGTACGGTTGGGAAGAGAGAGAGAGAGAGAGAGTTCGTATCGACGTAAAAGTGTCGACTCAATTAATTGACCAGGGGAGATTTAAGATTAGAACACGCCTCCTCTCAAGACTAGATGATTCTATTTTTTATAGCAATAAACGAAAGATCCGCGAGCGAGAAGCAGATTACAAAAAGATCGCTGGAATCGGCTCAAAAAAGGACGGCGGTATGGCATCCGAGTCTCTCTCTCAAACGAGAAGAAGCAAGGCCAATGAATGGTCAAACAAGGGCCTTCCAATTTCCAAAACATGACCGGACTAAGGGGTTCGATATTTAGCACTTAACCGGTGGCAGAAAGAACTGCCTACAGCTGTGCACACACATATATATGGCCATCCAACCACCGATAACGTGATTGTGACCCAAGCATGGATGAACATGGCAATAGAATGCAATGCATCAATCATTCGATATTCGTCGCATATACGATGTAACACTGTGGTCTGTTCCCTGCGCGTATAGCCACGAAATACCACCACGACACACCACTTAACTACTTACTCACTCACTCAAACCACCAATTTAAAACCTACGTTAGTCAGTTGGCGGTTACGATCTTGAATGTGATAGATTTCGACATTGACGTTCAAATGATAGGGCGTTTGGAATTTGTTCTTCAAGCTGCTATTGCAGCATGCATTCGTGAATCCGTACGCTGTGGTCCTTGAATCCACTCAGCAAGCTAGGTCATTCGATGCATTCGAATATTGCGAGTAATTTAGGAGCATGCATCGGACATGGTCTCGGTTCCACCGGACATATAAAATCTGGCCCAGACTAAAAACCTGGAATAAACGAGGCACCCGGCCGAGGCGGCGAAATTGCACCCAATCGCGCAGAGACTTGCTCGTTTTTGTGGTATTCTGTCAGATGCCGTATCCCTTTCCGACGCTAACGTCGCCTTGTGCATCGAATTTCCATCTTGATCTTTCCCCGCCACACACAAGCGATCGCTAGGACAGGGGTTAGCTTGTGCAAAGCTAAAGCATGTCGCCAGAACATGCTACCATACCATATATATCAACTCACTTGGTTTCGCTTGGAATGAAAAGAACTTGGTTGGCATTGCACTGACGTTCGAGTTCGTGATATATAGATATTCAGGTGCAATCTGATATCTGATTGATATATACAGCATAGCCCTAGAGCGTTACAGTAGATCGGCCTTTCAAGAATAAGTTCTCATAAAAGGTCTAAACTAGAGTCGGCTTGAACAAAATTAACAATTTCAAACTATCTTATGATAGAGGTCGCTTTCGCATTGCATAGTCTGACCTGCAACCCTACTCAACTACTCAAGTATGTACTTGAGTAATCAAGCTGCTACCATCCGATAAAAGCGTCGGGTAAAGCTACTCTAACCGTCTACTGGAACCGGGCATCGCGAAGGACCGATCTGTCAAAATTATTAAACTCCACCCTCGCACCGAAACACTTAAATACTCATAATGGTTCCGGGCAATCGAATTTGCACTGGTGCCGCATTGCCTATTATCCGAGGAACCTTTTATTAGTGTTATAAACCAAAAATCTCATTTCCTCTTTTTCACTAAAACATTCGCCGCTCAACCGATATAGTTTCTACCGGTGTATCCGATACTCTACTAATCAGTAGCAGATCTTCAAACTAAACCCTCGAACACCAAACTAGCAGTCGCACGTCGGGTCTCCTTTCCTGCCAAAAATTTTCGCCAGCTCTTGAAAATCACCAGTCGGATCGATTGATAAATGGTCCCGATCATTACTTGTACACAATTCACCCGGAAACAACTTCGAAGTTGCTTACCCGCACGATATAAAACATATTATTATTGACAACTCAATCCCTCCCATATCTACTTAAGTACCTAAGTAGTTTCAAGTTTTCGATAGAGATAGGTTCTAGCTTCCTAAGTCCTTGGGTATATAGAATTTTTGATATCAAAAAGAAAATACTCTGTGAACCGAAGGGGTTGGCTATTTATCACAAATAGACGACGAATAAGATGGCGGATCCTCAAATCCTACACGGTTCATGTTAAAAAAAATCTATAAACGTTTAAGACTATTAGAATGAGACTCTTACCTCGCGTTCCTCCGATTGAAAAACCACCTCGACGTCTCCGTTTGAAGCATAAAATTCTCTTCCAGAAGGCAATGATAGTTCCAACTATCGTCATAAACCCAGATATCAGTCCCACGATCAAACCCACTGATTCGGCTCTTTTAAGAGGACCACCATCAGAGTCTGCGGCTGGTTGTAGCTGAGATAACCTTGGGAACTCGACAACTTGATCCGAGCTATCAGCCGAAGTACCCCCTCCACCATCACTAGGTAAAAGACAGACGTCCTTCCAAAACTCGGAGAAATACGTGTGAGCTTCTGTACTGTTCATTTCACAACCGTGGATTAAGCAACCCTCAAACCCGATAGATCCTGTTTCTGGGATACGGCAGAAACAATTTCTCGTCGGTGTATTCGTTCCAACGACCGTTGCATTACACCACGAGGGGACAATCGCCTTGCGAATGCATTCTCTACCGCATCTAGCAAATCTCGAAAAGTCGACGGTTGGAACTTGCGGGCAAACGGTGGCGTACCAATCCTCCAGGCCATACCAGTCGTTTCCGAGGCAAGATGTATATGCACAATTGAGAGGCTGAAGGGCGTTACAGAAACACGACTGGCTGAATCGGGGACACCCTATCGAGGAAGAATGGAAAGGAAAACATGTCGTATTTGTGCAACCAGGAATGTTACCAAAGCTGATAACATCTTCGCGCGAAGTTAAAGACGGTGGGCTCGAGAATATAGACTGAGTGAAGAGAAATATGGATATAAGTGAGCTGGACAAAAGCATTTTAAGTTACGGTAGGAGGAAATCTTGAGCCCTGATTTATCGCATTCGTCGGTCTTGTTAATCAGGGTGTTGGATGCATTATTATTATAAGAGAATTCATAGAATCTAGAGCTGTTAAAGACCTCATAGGATCAATTTGATTTTTGAGAAAGCAAATGCTCCAGCCTTGTTCGCACTTGTTGCATTTAACATTATTTGTGTGTAACGCCAGAATTAAATTGACGGGGTGGGAAATGGTGCGCGTGCTTTCAAGGCTTATTCTTTTCGTATGCATGTAAATGCTACCAATAAAACCTCGAAAATTTTTAGCCTCGAATAGAAAAATTTTGTGAGTGTGCAAAAATCCTGCATGCATAAAATGTATTACCTAGACTTTGGCCAATTGGTAGCCACGAGACCAGGTAGACAGGAGGCAGAGACTTTGGACTAAGAGTTGAATTCAGACCGCCTTGTTCAATAATATCTAGCCTGCAAATCGATCTGCAGACCAACATCGACTTTTCTCATGCATGCATATGCACCGGTCTAGCACTAGTAGCGTTATTGGTATCGAGGCTATAGCGTTATCAAGGATCTGATTGGCCTCATGCGCTGGTACGCATTATGCACCTGGAATTTGGTGACTCAAGTTAAGTTGCGCTTTTGAGGTATGTATACCGTGCTTGGAGGCACCATTTTCATGATAACCGCGGTATCGTTGCGAGTGACAAAGTAGAGCATTTTTGCCATGCATGAGTATAACGGTTTACCTATTATAATACTAAATGAGGCTCCAGCTAGATGAGGCTAAGAAGCTTGTAAACACCAACTTCCTCATCGTCTCTCATCTTATCATATCTTAGCCTCGACATTACATTATAGCAATTTACTTTGCTCTAACCCATCGCACTCCACGCTGCATGCGCACTGAGCTTAAACCAAATCCCCCATCGCGTACTGACTAGAGATCTCGAGATTAGGATGCGGCCTTTCCATCGGGTTCGATTATGGACAAATGCAAACGTTCACCCTCTACTGCTCCTAATTCTAACACTTGCTCTTCCAACTACATCAAAACTCTCAGGATCTCTTGTCATACCCCGACAGAGCGTGCCGAACCCAAACTTAAACGCAACAGTTGATCTATCCACTATCCCAAAGTGCGCAGTTGCAAATTGTATAACTTCAGATGCTTGGATACCTTCCCGCCTCGGCTGCCTTACCGGAAATCTTACATACGAATGTTTCTGCCAGACTGCTGTCGCTCCGTTGACATGCTCACCGACGCCACCAGATGAGGATGACAATTGCTTTTATGAGTTGTCAACGTGGTTCGCGGGTATCTGTGGAACTGAGAGTATCAGGACGGTTAACCTGGCTGCCATCCCTGCCTGCGGTAGAAACTGCGCAGCCGCGATGATGTCCGACCAAGGATGCCCTGATCAGTCGTTAAATTGCGTTTGCCAAAGGGACGCGATATACAATCAAACAGGACTCTGTCTGAAAGAGGGTTGCGGTGGAGATGTTTTCAAGTATATTGGAGGCTCGGCTGAACATTTTGCATATTCATGGTATACGATCATGTGTAAAACGGGAGTACAAGAACCGTTTGATGAAGAGGGCTATAAAAATTGGGTTCAAGCGGGGAAGGATGCAAAAGCTAGGAATATTAGGCTTGGGGTTGGGTTAGGATTCGGCCTTCCATTTGCAATCCTCTTTATGATTATTGTTCTTATTATAATATATATTGCAAAGCCTTTTGGTAGCTTCGAGGATAGGATGAAAGGGCGACAGGCCTTAGCCCGTAATGTGCAACATCGGTTTGGCTTGGTATTATAACGAAATAGTGGTGTAAGTGTTGGGCAAGTTGGATAAAATCAATAGCCTTGTTTTTGTTTGTTAAAAACTCTCATTTTGTCTATTCTATTAGGATTATATCTACGGAGTACTTAATTATTTGCTATGTTCAATTATTAGCCAGCTAACTAGCTCCTGATTAATTATAATTATTATTGATGTTCATTGGGTAGTGATTCAGTGATCCAGTGATCGTACGGTAGAGCCATTGTATGCAGCTTTTGGCTGATCTCGCTGGCTACCTCGTAAACTAATAGAAATTTAAATTTACAATATATTGATAGCTGTAGACATACCTGGTTCCTGCAAAAGATATTCTAGTAATAATTCTTTTGTATCAGTCATTATATATATTGGATGTAATTACAAGTATAAGACATTCAAATGGCGAAGTTTCCCTGCAGCTGGCCAGGTGCGTCTTCGGACATTGACCAATGATCGGTATATTTTCGAATGCAGAATTCTAAAATGGAACCTGGCTACGGACCTATTCGATATCGCGATATCGCGATGCAGTTACATGTACATGTATATTAGGCTTATACGTAAGCTTTTGTTACTCAGAGTCCGCAGAATATTTGGTACTATTTCATCTTCTCGGCCATTTTGTATCTAGATAACGCTGGAAGTTTGTAAAATACCCGCTGCTGTCGCGCGCGTGGAACTTCTTCCGAAAGCCTTCATCGGAACTTAGGTGTTGCATGTTGGAGCGGTCAAGCCTGAACGCCGAACCATGCAAGCGAGATGGATAGCCTTTCGATTTCAAGGGTTCGAATTCGCACATCGCCGCCCGTCGCCCCTGTTCGAGCCTATAAACAAATAAAGTCTCTGTCGCTAGCAAGGGAAGATGTTCTGTGGATTCTGGGCTCATGACTCAACTCTAATTCCAAATATTTTTTTTAAATACGCGAACCAATATAACATATGTTATAACGTTAGAACGTCGGTGGCGAATAATTCCGTCGAGACTCCTTGAAAGAAAAACATCAGCTAGCTATCTTAATCGTCTCGATTATAATTACTAAGCAACATATCGCAACCTACTTACTTACACTAATCACACTTTCGAAACACCTTCTACAATCGAAACTGGTGATGCTATAGCAAGCCCATCATAATAAAATCTAATACCAACGACGCGCCTCGAAATGTCCAACAAATCAATGGAAGCGAAACCGCCGTCCGGCCAGCTTGCGGATGAGCTCGAGTCCTTCCGGCGCCAATGGAAGGAAGATTTAAGATCCCAACAAAAGCCAGCGGCTGTTTCTACTTCCAAAGTTGGAGGTGCTACTTCGAATTCAAAGGAATCTTTCCCTGTTACTGATTCCACAGCCTCCCAAAAGCGCCGTTTATCACAAACATTGACTCGCGAAGGGTATCGGCACGCTACAAACAGTTTGCGGGAACAAGATGACAACTTCCGAAGCTATGATTTGGAGGTTCAGCCCTCTTTGAGTCTTGGTCCAGGAGAGAGAACTGTGGCGAATAAGCCTCTAACTACGGCACTGGAGTACTATGAAGCCGCAGCGGAGAAAGAGGAAGAAGGGAATCTCAATGAAAGCATTAAATTATACAGGAAGGCGTTTAGAGTATGTGATATATTACCCTTTGGCTAGTGAACCGAATAATTACATGTCTAACGCTGAAGTTATCGTTGTTAGATGGACTCGACTGTTGAAAAGCAGTATAAAGAGAAATACTTCCCGCAGCATCCTTCAACAGCTCAGACCAAAAATGAACCAACGACTATGACAGAGTAGGTAGTAATCTCCGACAACTTTCTTTTAAGAGGTCATTAATCTGACAGTTCACTGCAAAGGAAATCATCAGAGGGACCTATACTCCTTCCAACTAAGGAATTGATCCCGACGTTATCGTCGGTTCCGATAATTCCTGACACCAAAATCAATCTTGCCTCTCTGAAGGGGAAGGAATCTTACAATAAGCCGCCGCCGTGTCCTATTTCTACCATTCCCAGAGAAATTTTAATACAGATAATGTCAAGACTCGGGGAGGTGGATATTTCATCTTTTGTCCGGTGCGCGACTGTTTGTAAGGCACTATGCTATCTAGTGTACACTGAACGACAAGTTTGGAAAGCTCTTTGCGATGCAAGATACGAAAATATGATCTGGGGACCTTCCTGGGCTTGCGATATTAAAGGAAAACCACTGCCACGGAGTCCAGGCTTCGGGGAAGATGAATACAACGGGCTAGCTTCGTTGACATCTAATGTCTCCGACCTAGCCATCATTGAGGAGAATGATGATGATAATGACGTTAGTGGTGGCGAGAAATTAGAATTTCCGACACGGCCGTATGATGAAATTGAAGTTCTGAAATACAACAGCTCGTACAGAACAATGTTTATCGAACGGCCGAGGATTCGCTACAACGGAGTATACATCTCAACGTGCACCTACCTCCGATCTGGACATATGGCCATAAATAGTCTAGCATTATCGAACCCTGTTCACCTAGTCACTTACTACCGCTATCGTAAGTCTTCATCAAAAGCCCCACCACATCTCAGAATTCTATCTATCTTCATGCCATGAGAATGCACATATTGACTATCAGAATAGTAAGATTTTTCCCCTCCGGATTCGTTCTCACTCTCCTCACTCCAGTTGAACCATCTGAGGTCGTCCATGTCATTACCCTCGAAAACTACAAACACCTCGCCTCATCCACATCCACACACACTTCCAATGCCATAACCTCAGCGTTACCTAATAACATTAAGCACATGCTACCAGGCCGTTGGCACGCGGTGTTCAACCCTGTGACCTACCCTTCCCCGAATTCAACGGAAGAACCGGGCGGTAGAATTCGAGTGGAAGCCGAAGGCGCAGGTGTCAATAATCGGTATATCAACATTCTGGATTTGACGCTTAAGATGCGACCGAAAGGCGTGGGTGGGAGGAGAGGGTACGGTGATCGGTTAGCGTGGAATAGTTATATCAGTTGGAATCGGTTGACGGATGATCGAGCAGCTTACACGCTGAAGAACGATAAGCCCTTTTATTTTAGTAGGATAAAGGCGTTTGAGAAGGATAGTGAGAGTGAGGCGTTGTCTTTATGAACCTCAGGCTTCTGGAGTCGGGAGTTTTTTTTTTTTAGACTTAGAGAGTAGCCTATGTAGACTTGTAGATTGCGTCCTTGGCTTGTTTTTTTAAGGGAATTACCGGGCGTAGATAACAATTTAGTGAGCAGGATCTTATGATAAAATAGATGTCAAAGGCTGGCATGGCTCGGTCCCAAAATTAATTTTAACACGATGCGCATGCGATATACCAGCCAAGCTTATTACAATAAATAGGTCCAAGTTATCATTGCCACTGCGTTGTACCTGTTGCTTTTTCTTCGCTTCATTGAATTGAATGCCCACGTTAGAGTATAGTATATATCTTGAAGCTGTATGAGAAGTGTCGATAGAGCTGACTTCAATTGCAATATTGGCCAAATACCATAATGGGTTTGTCTGGACGTCGACGATATCGGTACATGATTCACAATCGAAGCCAGTGGATCCATGAAAATGCATATTCGTGGTTGTTGATAAGGTTCCGGAAAATATTCGCTAGCGCTAGTCTCTCGCTAGATTATAAAACGGGGTAGCTTGCAACGTGACCAACATCATAGTCGGGCATCCGGGCTCAAGACGTCGAAAGAGCATAATCCCACAAGCATACGGAGTCGACAGACGTTCGTAGGTTGAGATATCAGCAGGCCGGCGAGCTGTAAATTTAGTTTGTTCTCGAGACTAACCTCACTCTACCTTTAAAAGTAGCTCATGCTCACCAATTTTCAAATTACTAAAAATCGAAGCTATCTTAGCGGCCTATTTGACGACGAATGCTCGTCGAGATGCCAGAAATTCCCTTCTATCTTTCCACTTTGGAATCATATCCTTTATATCCACTGCTTCCTTTCTTGTCTGTCGTGGTATATTGTGTTGGGCTTGTTGTCTATCGACTATGCTTGTCGCCACTGTCAACCATCCCTGGTCCAAAGCTCGCAGCTGCAACTAGCTGGTGGATTTTATACCATGACTATAAAAACGAGCGAACGGATACCATAACAAATCTGCACCGAAGATATGGCCCGACTGTACGAATCGGGCCAAATGAAGTTTCCTTTACATCAGCAACAGCGGTCAAGGATATATACACGGGTGCATCTCGTGAGAGTGGGTTCCCAAAAGGTATTTTTAATTTTTAATCAATAGAAGTATTTTTATACAGAGAGTTAAAGAGAATTCTATTGGTGGGATTTCTAATTTGCAGGTTAGGTTTCTTATACGCCATGTTTACGCACTATGGGAAATATAATATGTTCTCTTCGCTCACATCAGAGGAACATTCATGGAGGCGTCGAATGTTTGCAAGCTCTTATTCATTAACGAATATCCTAAACCGAGAATCTAATTACGGTCATATATGGAGAACGGTGAGGGATTATCTGAGTTACATCAGACGAGACGGTTACACCGATGGAAAGACACCCGGCTATGCGGTCGACATTTATACTGCAAATATCTATTATGCATGCGACAACATTACCGGACACATTTTTGGAGGAGACTTGGCCACAAAGGCGCTGGAATCCCATGTCGAAAACCCTCAATCTGGTCAACAACGGGATGCCCTTGATGATTGGTTTATACCAACAAGGCGAGAATTGGTATTTTTTCTCGTCAATAGATCTATTTATTCCCTCGATTCATAGCTAACATTATAGCGCATCTTAGATTTATTTGTGGACTGATTTCAATATACTCCTTAGATGGTTTGATAATTGCGAGTGGATTATTCAAAAAATTGTCAACTTTGTTAAACAGCAGAAGGACCCCAAGGTGGAGTATGCCGGTGGGACATTCATTCATCATTACGCCTATACATCATTGCTGCGTTCGAAAGCGTCACCCGTTACAGAGCCTACTGTTGCAGAGAAACTGCTTTCAGAAAAGAGGTCGGATAGAGTACCCCGAGATTTTAATGAGTTCGGAGCAGCAAGTGAGACTATGGTATGCTGGCCTTTCTTATCTGTCGGGACACTTCATCCTATTCTTTCGTTCTATATTCGCAAAAAGTTAATTATTTTCTATTTGACTATAGGATCATATACTCGCAGGTGGGATGAGACGACTACGTAAACCTTAGTTCAATGCTGACGTAAATTTAGGAATGGACACGACTGGAGACACCTTATCATTTCTCCTATATCTACTCTCGTTACCTGAGAACCACGCCTATCAGGAAGCCATCCGAAATAACCTGCCAAAAATTCCCCCATTCGGCCAGCCTCCGAGCGTGGCAGCTATTACACAAATACTAAACAATCCTTATATCAATAGTGCAATTAAAGAAACTCTGTTATTATTTCCCGCAATTCCCGTAACTCTCCCACGAGTTGTTCCCAGCGGCGGTAGGGTGATCGATGGATTCAGCCTTCCAGCGGGCACTTTAGCCTCTTCTTCTGTTTATGCAGTGAATCTTAGTCTTCTTCCGGGTTTCGAGAAGAACATCGGCAGCCGTGAATGGACGCCAAGCAGATGGCTTATCGAGTCTGATGCAGATAGAGACAGGGTTCAAGAACTTGAAAGAAGGCTCTGGAGCTTTGGTTCCGGTGGTAGAGGTGAGTTTATCACTCGATATTCCAGGTGCAGTTTTTGGGCTAACCGCTCCCCATAGGCTGTATCGGAAAGCAGTAAGACATACGATTCGTATTAGCTTATAATTCAGTAGTATATGGAAGGCTAGAGAGGCTAATAGAGATTAATTAATCGAAAATAGCCTTGCTTTAGTTGAAATGTCGTTGCTCCTAGCAGCGATCCTTTCACATTTTCGTCTTCGGCAGACAGATGACTGCCCTATAAAAATCAAACATACGTAAGGCGAATTACCTAGAACGGTCATCGTATAAAAGGGAAGCTAACAGGTGCATTACATCTCTTAGTAATTGGACTGCAAGGAGGAGTTTCCGAGATCTTGCATATATGGATGAATTTAACGGAATTATCCGATTCGAAGCCCTCAAGGAATGAGCCACATGATCTGAACCTCGCAAGTGATATCCAAATTGCTTTTACAGAAACTTTTTTTCCCTTCAGACTGGTTTCGATGAGATTCTAGTCACTCAAAGACTCATATTATTCTAGTTCTTAATTCGGCCCAAGTACAGCCTTTTGCTTCAGATGTCGAGTTGCTAACAGCAACACAATTTCTTGGGCTGGATGTTGTATTTATTTCGTGCACAAGTAGCCATAAATGTTAGTTACAAGACTGCCATAAATGATCATGTTCCACAATTCGAGCAAATGATAAAAATTATATTTCTCCCATACACGAATTCCTCGCCTTTTTTTTCTTTTTCATCTGTTCTTTAATTTCATTCTCTTTGAGACGAAATGAATTTATCGCTAAACTTGAAAAGGCAGATTATGTCAACCCAGGTAATGTAAATCGATATTGCAATCTCAATAAAAAACCGGGAAATTCGGACCGCTACACCTTGCTCGTGCGTCCATCGATCAAGATACCTCCCATGTTCAACTGCAGATGTGCTACTGCGGTTGGCTTGGCCACCTCTCCTGGTCAAATGTCAGAAAGAACCATGGACTCGTCTAAGCCGCTTCCCGCTCGTCAAAAGTTCTTCAACGAGCCATCGCCAACCCTCAATGCGCAGTCAACTTGGGAAGGGACGCAAGCCGAGAATTCTCAAGGCGGGCACTTAAGTATGGGCAGTACATGAGCCCTGTAAATTTGGATACAACTCGCGCTTCCACTAACCTTCCTCAAATCTAGCGAGGGAGGCATGGCTGAGATACTTCGGATAATACACCGAGCATGTACAGCAGCCAGGCCGATATCTCAAAACAAAATGCCTTTTAGCATCCAGCATGATTAGGGCTTGAGATCTCGCCGATATTTCCCCGTGAACTCGCCAAATTCCACGTCAAATTTCGTAAAAAATAAAAAAAAAAAAAACACGGAAATCTTTGCGGGGTGAATAACGATATCCCTTCTCAAAATATTCTCCTATTTTGCCCTCAATAATTACCCGGACAACGGGTAAATACGCCTATGTACAGGCGCAGAAATCCCTCCACCATCCTCCACATCAAAATGTTCGCCAAGTCACCCCGCACTCAAACCCCGTTGCATACGGGTGTGTCCAAAATAATCCTGTTTCTGTGAAAAGCAGTTACTTGCATGAAAATTGGTGGACGAAACATGTGGCGTGTCGATCTTTTTGGATTTTCCAACGAACGTTGCGTGTGACAAAAATATTATTGCCTCGCAGGTTGCATACATATACATATAGCGGTTGGTTTGGTCTTGTAATAGCGGTTATCATGATATCAGAGAGTCAGTCCTTCGTTATAATTGGGTGTTATATAAGTACTTATATATCATGCCTTTGTTTTTTCTGAGTAGAATGTGATTCGCTCGGCTTTTTGGTCGGGAGCGACTAGACTGAGGATATGGTATATATATAACGAAATGATGCGGTATTAAAGTAACCGGGTGTGCGAGATAACCCATGAGAGATGTCGGGCGGTTGCCTGAGGATTATAATATTGAGGGTATAAGGGATACCTCGTGGTTCAAACCTGAAAAGACGGCGGTTGGGGAGATTGCTATTGGAGTATTTTTAAAGCCCACGGATGCATGTTGCATTGCAATATTGGATGCTCGATATTATTATTATTTGTTCTCAGACAGCATATCCCGAGTTGTGGCAGGGAATGCTACCAACGATTGAATATTTAACGGACAGAATGAAGGGCTATCGTATTATAATAATGAGAGAACATAAAGTTATCCAACCCATGATGATGAGGGCTGGCTAATTAAAAAACTTAAAAATGTCAGTAACTTAGCCGTACTCAATTAATATTTCTCGAACCGAGTCCAAGTGGTGAAGTTGGTCCCAAGTCCGAGCCAATACACTGACCGTTCGCAAACCGAAAGTTTGGGTGCCGGTGCGCGCACGGTGATTCGAATTGATCAACAATCAAAGCGGACTCTTAGTAATGTCGGGTTTGCATAAGTTGGGACGCATGGCGGCCAATGCGTAAGTATTGCGAGCCATAGGTTCACCCACTATTATAAGGATTGGCAACATTTGTCTGGATTCATGAAGTGTTTGGTCGTCTGTATCATGATATATCAACGAGATCAAACAATACCGCCAGCCGCGACTTTGTAGTTCGGGGGAAAACAATAAAAAGCGTCTAATGGTTACCTCAAAAGGTAAATCTAGGGTTTTTGTGGTAATAATAGATTGGGCACTTGCGCAAGCCTGCTTTGATCTTGAGGTTTGATATTTCTTCCTGCGGACATTACACGAGACTGTAGTTTCGACCGCGGCATCTCTGATTGATTGAATTTTGGATTTCCTTCTGAGATTTTTGTGATATTAATTCCGCCTGTCATATTCTGCAAAGAGCATGGTACGGACCGTGCGCAGGGGTAGCTTCATCCACATTGAGGTTTTTTCGGTGGGTCTCGGTGCTTCCGGTTAAAAGGCTGGAACAGCACCCAAGTTTCAGATCATGGCGAATAGAGGTCCCAAGAATGCTACTCGAGTTCGAGAAGGGAGCACGAGACTTGTTCGTCGGAGTTGGAAGAATAATTCCCCACACTAGTCTGGGATATATTGTGCGAAAAACCAGGTTGGTAGGCCAGAGTTTGCTGTTTTTTGGAAACCGCCTGGGCGGCTTGACAATGATCGCCTACCGTGAATCCTTGCATTTGAATTGGCACACTTCTGATAAAAGCATTCAGAGAGTGGAAGGCTGCTTCTAGAAGGAAAACTGACGGCGGTACGACAGAGGGGTAGCCATTCCTGGGCTCGTCTTTCGAGTTCGGTGCAAAGGTTTGTGGAGATTTCGGCTGGGGGCTTGAAGCCGAAGAACGCACGGAAGTTCTTGGCACGTCTAGAACTGGGCAAGCAGCGTTTTGTTGTCTGCATGCCGCCATGCAATCGATATGACATAACATTAATTATAACAAAGACGTGGAGACCTCTCTTTTCCTTTGGTTGTTGACAGACTCAAAACTGTTGATTGGAAGTCAGATTATGGGGGACGATTCGAGCGTGCCGGGAGAAGGTGCTCGTCGATGCAAATATAGAGCATGTTCAAATATGTTCCAGCGATATATATCGACGACAATCGATTGCCCCCCGATGACCCACTTTGTCACTCCGAAGATTTTTGCCATCATGATTAACGGCTATTTGTGGAGACATTATTTCTTGTGTATGTTACGCTTAGACCACAGCCTGCGGGCTGGCCGCACCGTTTACTTAACCGGAACTCAAAAAGAAAAATATATCTGGCAGCTGTTGACTGCTGCGGTTCTGCAAGTTTCTTAGTGAAAGTTGATATTATTATTATTATTATTATTATTATTGTATACGGGCATGCTTACTTTTATATAATAAAACAACAATAATATCCCGTTCCTTTTATTGAGAGCACACAGAATGCAACATTGCATTACACCCATGACCCGGGGAAACGACAATTCATCTCATCTTTCTCGTGTAGGGTAAATTACTCAAGACCTTGAACGTACGAGGAGGTAAAAAAGGATATTGTAACTTCGCTTTCCAATATCAGGCTCGCTCAACCTCGCCAGGAAGTAGACGAGCCCAGTTATTCTTCTATTCTCCCTATTGTACACTGTGGGTGGCCATGAATTTAACAACCTAGGCTTCTCGTCATCCGCATCGAATTCCATGCCCCTCCCCCATTCCAATTGCAACCCCCCCGCAATCACGAGCTTCTCTCTTAAATATAATCGCTCGTCCCTTGTAATTGGAGTTCCTCTCCATTTAACCCCGCAACGCCTGTTGTGGGTTCGAGTCCCTGTCTGTCTGCAAAGTCGCAAGTATCACGACGCCCAAAAACCCTCGCAGGGTGTCTTTTCTTTTGCGAACTCGCTCACCTGACGGGAAACAATTCCCAACCTTCAAAACCCCCCTGGCCCTTAATATTTTTTTCTCTTACCATCTTCCTCTTTGTCAGAAAAAAGAGATAGAGAGAGAGAGCCATAGAATCTTTACCCGACATTGCGAAACCTGCGCATTGCAGTATGATCTACGATCTTTTATGTAGGTCTTCTCGTGATAGTTTCGCTCGAACGTCCCGAAGCATATTTCAAGCTAACTCTAATGGGCATCCAGTAGACGGTTTCATTTTCAGGACGTAGATGGATGCAAGGCTTGGAATAGTCTTGTCTTTCCGAAAATAAATCAAAAACTTTAATATCTCCTGAAATATAACCAATTTCCATCCCAGCTAGAAAGATGGACTGGACCTAAGTGGGACCAACATTGACGGTATACCGGTAACGACATTGTTTCTAGAAGCCCACTTCTCACCCGTTCTTTCCGTCAAAAAGGCTTCTTCCACCTTAAGTAAACGCCACCACGCCTCTCCTGGAACCTAATAGCCCTGCTTAGTATCACACACTTATCTTTTGAACCAGACACCACTTTACTTACAACCTACAAGCCGAGGCTCCCGTATAACTAAAAAAAAAAAATCACCAATTACTCTTTCTTCATCTATCCTAGAAAGTCCAGATCTACGTCACACGCATACTACTATATCAACTAGTTTTAACTTTGCATATTGAAATTGCGGCTAGACTAAGCGCCGTATCAAATTCTCAATCGACGTCGACGCTCCTCACACAAAACATATACGCCTTTTCCCGTCTTTGAGCATCTCTATTCCTATCTCGAATCCTATCCCCCTTATTAGTAATACTACAGTATTAGTGAATAGCCTGGATACCGGACTCTTCTCGTTTTTAATTCTAAAGCTTCACCACTAACTCTCTCCAATATCAACCCACCAGTCGCAACTCTGGAGCCACTCGTAGTCAACCGAGGACCGTTTAAGTTAGGGGCCAGTCTCCAAAACAAGCGGCGAGGATTTCGATCTAGATTATTTGGAATACGAAAACCGACATCGACATCACAAAGTAACGCAAACAGTTTAGTGCGGCTTAGCCGTATACAAAACGCCATGACCTCTTCACCTGACGGCTCTCCGTCCTCTGCAATGTCGGGGACGGGTGTGCCACAGTTATCAATAAACACATCTGACGCTGTGACCAATGGGAACGGCATCTCGAATGGGGGTAATGGAGCAAGAAGAACTTCTCAAGCTGCTAGCGCAGAGCCAACAAGTGCACGACCCGATATTAAGAGGGCTGACTCTCAAGGCCCTGATCTCGGAGATACAGCTCCTATGAGTGCTGTATCCCAGACAGGCACGAATGGGAGAAAAAGGTCGAATACTGACGGAGTTGAATACCCTCGACGAAGGGCCACAATCGCGGTAGGTTCAATCTGGAACATTTTCGACAACTCATATGATAATCTGCTTGGAGGTTTGTCCATTCGCTGACGCTCTTGCTCACAGTGCGAGGTTTGCCGCTCGAGGAAATCAAGATGCGATGGTTCACGTCCAAAATGTCGCCTTTGTATTGAATTGAATGCAGAATGTATCTACCGTGAGCCTGGAATCAAGCTCGATGCGGGTGACAAACTTATTCTGGAACACCTCAATCGAATCGAAAGTTTGCTGCAGAATGCTCTCCCGTCGACACCACCAGGTAGTGGTATGGCTATGTCTGCGTCACCGGCTATCAGTCATTCGACGAACCTCAGCGGAGATCGTATGGCACAACTTAATATCGGAATGGGAAATAATCTCACGGGGGGTATGGGCGCCTGGTCAAATATCAACAACATCTCAAGCATGCCCAAGAACCACTCCACACCTGCGCTGAATTTACTGCAATGGCCAAAGATTAACCATTTAGTTTCATTGCCTTACTCGCCGGAAACCTTGCTCCAAGTCGAACTCGAAAGGCCACCCCTTCAATTCAATACCAGTATGAATCTCGACCTATCCAATACAAACGCTTATGTCCAGGCCTACTTTGAACGAGTCAACGTCTGGTATGCAGTCGTTAACCCGTACAACTGGACAAGTCTGTACAAAACCGCTCTGTCGCAAGGTTTTAGGACCGGCCCTGAGAGTTGCGTGGTTCTCCTGGTTCTGGCATTAGGACAAGCCAGCACAAGAGGATCGATCTCACGGATTCCGCTTCACGAAGACCCTCCAGGAATGTCATACTTTTCTGCGGCGTGGGCTCTACTTCCTTCACTCATGACGAGGACCACCATGTTGTCAGCCCAGTGTATGATTCTAACTTCAGCATATTTATTTTACCTCGTACGACCACTGGAGGCTTGGACGCTCCTCAGTAGTATCAGTATGAAACTGCAATTGCTACTCACGACAAACCCTCCTGCCTTGTTACCAACATCGAGCAGAGAACTCAGCGAGCGGGTATTCTGGAATGCTCTGCTTTTCGAGAGGTATTCCACCAATCCTACTTATTTTGAACCTTTTCATACTCATCTAGCTGATACTAGTGTATTCAAATCCAGCGATCTACTTGCCGAGTTAGATCTGCCACATTCGGGGATTGTAACATTTGAAGAGTCTATCGGACTTCCCTGCGGTTTCGAAATTGAAGATGAAGATTCCCCTGCCGGAGTTCGGGACGATTTGTGGTACTTCCTCGCCGAAATCGCCTTGAGACGGCTCCTCAACCGCGTCAGCCACTTGATCTATTCTGAAGCCAACAGAGAGAGATCCATATCATCCCTCGGGCCGATTGTCGGAGAACTCGACTACCAGTTGACACAGTGGTACGAAAGCCTACCGCTAGCACTACAATTCCCTCACAGCAGAGTTCAACTGAGCAATCCGATCCAAACTGTTCTGAGACTTCGATACTTTGCCTGCCGGACCATCATTTTCCGACCTTATATTCACGCAGTACTCAAAGACGAAAAGTTGGGGATGGACACTGTCGTTAGAGAAAACTGTCGAAAGTGTTTAGAGGCTTGTTTGAGACAACTGGAGCATATAACGGAACAGTGAGACCACCACCCCCAATCTGAGTATCCAAAAGTGGTATCCAAGGCTAATTCGAACAGTCATGCTGGGCATATGCCATATCTTTGGCAAGGAGCACTATCGTAGGTGATTACCTCATTTGATCCATTGAATTATGGCTAAAACTTGAATAGGATGGTCTCACAAAGTTTGCTTGTTATGGGTGCCACAATGTCGCCATCACTAGCCGCCGTGCTGCCACCAGCTGGTAAGTTGGCTATATCAACTATCCGCAAAGATGAAGTAAGGATATTGCATATTAATGGGCTTTTTTCTTTTCAGACAACATTGATAAAATGTTAAAAGAGGTCATCACGGAATTACAACATTATGCGCATCTAGCGCCGAGTTTGAAACTAGCACTTGAACTCATTCAGGAGGCCGAGGAACGACGACGCTACTTTTTACGAGAATCGGGAATGCGACTGTGATCAAAGTTAGCTCGTTATATCGATATCAATTGAAAACTGCTACAGCCTTGCCACTCTATCTACTCGGTCTCGACTCCGCGCTTCCTACCCTTGAGCAACTAAGCTAATCTCTACCAACCGATTCGATTCATCTACCCGGAATTTCAAATCTTCGACTATGTTTTACTACAAACCTTTCCAAAACTTTATAATTTTATATATAGCAGAGCAGGCGTTATGGATTTCTCAGTCGCTCATACACATCGCTCATGCACGTTCCTTCATGAGACTTTTTACGCACCAATTTGCTGCAATTAAATTTACAGTGCTTTCTTAGCTTTTGAACTTTGCTTGTCCTGGCAAAATATGTTATAATTATATTACACTATCATTTGGCTCTGTTAATAAAGATCTGGGATCATATACATGAATGGAGTATTTAGCCTACTTATATCACGAATATTTTTAAGATATTCTATCTTAATATTTTTTCCTCGTAGAGTCTATAGTACGTGTTCGACTAGTAAGCACTAGGGGGTTACGAAAATCCAACACGATGCAACACCTTTGAGGAGGCTTTTGTGGTTCGTAAATGGAGAGCGCTAGGTTCAAGCTTAAGGTAAGAAACCAACTGGTGCCATAATATGACCCTGTTGAATAATTTCACTATATCAAGTTGACAACATTGCAATATACGAATTACAATTAGATTCCAGCAGGATTCCGGGAGCAAGTAAGTACTGATAGCACCCATGCAAAGTTTAAAACCAGGTAGGTGCACTCTCTCTGTTATTCTTCGAAACGCTTTTTACCGATAAAAAGTTTATCTTTTCGTCGGTACTGGATAGATACCATAGTCCCGAAATCGAGGAGGTATCCGGGCACGCACGCACGCGATTAAGTCTAATCCAGGTATGCTCCTTCATGAGTGACTCCTTTAGGCAACGCGCGTGCACATAGTATGTAATGTACGACACGTATAAAAAAAAAAAAAAAACCAAATATAAATTTGGAACAAAACAGGATCGTGTGATCAAAGGAGATTTTTTTTGAAGACCTTGCATGTTCAGTTGCTAATTTATCCGGGGGTCGCGCGAGATGTATATATTTTTTTCCGGTCCAATTATATATATACCGAAACTCAGATACATAGTTCACCGGTGTACCGTATATATGTATGTTTCACGGATAAGGTAGGGATATTCGGCTTCGTATACTCAGTAGTGAGTAAATGTAACTTCGTGTCATATCTTTGAATAGTGTGCAAAAATTTACAGCTAGCTTTAAATTTTCTTTCCTCACGAGTTTCGCTTGGCGGCACGAACAGGCCCGTTCCCCGTCTCTCAACCTTAAACCCTCCCCGTCAAATTCACAATCAACACACACTTTAAAATATTAAAATGGCTTCAAAATCAAAGTCAACAGTCAAGAACTGGCCACAGGATGTCCGGTATCTAGCAAGGCCGACCTTGTCGAAGAAATTGGATTCCCCGATCCTAGGCTTACTAGGCTTCGACAAAAAATCCGGACCTCGGTTCACCCCCAGCCCCTCTGAGAATGTGGCTATAAAAAAGATATCAGACCCATCACATCCAGCAAGTGGGGAATACGGATTATTTGGTACGCACAATATACATACTCAGACGCTGTGCTGATGCAGCCTAACAAAGCAAACGAAAAAAAAAAAATGGAATCAATCAATACCTTTTAATAAAACTTTTGGGATGAAAAATATATTGATATTACATTATATTATATTATGCTAACGTTATTGAATTTAAAACGAATTTTTTTTTTTTCCCATTCGGAAACAAAACGGGAACAGCCTCGAAAAATCTGCCGCCAGGATCTCACATCTTGGATTACTTGGGTCATTACCACGAAACAACTGCAGAGGATACTGACGAAGCCTCGGATTACGACTTGGTGCTCACACGAGACGTCGGGGGTACCGGCCGGGGTGTAGCAATTGATGCGCGTTACGCGGGCAATGAAGCTCGTATGATCAATGATTATCGTGGCATCGCTGCTAAGCCGAACGCTGAGTTTAGAGAGCGCGAGGCTGGGATTATGGGTGTGTTTGTTGTGGTAAACAATGGGGTCAAAGGTTTCAAAGGTGTCAAGAAGGGCGAGGAGATTTTGGTGAGCTATGGGCGGTCGTTCTGGAATGAAAGGAAAGAAGGGGATTGATCGATTGATCGCGCTTTGAGGCTCAGGCCAGTACATCATTACGATTCAGCCTCGGGCTTCTGGAATGCTTGTGGAAGACAACAGAACAGGGTACAACTGTATCGAGATTGAACACGTAGTGTTCATGTATTTTAGTCTCATATATTTTAGTCCGCTGTATTCTCTTCTGTCACTATCACAGTGTTTCAATGAACTTTCTGCGTGAGATCTTCAAGAATTTCGAATGTCATTATTGTTTCAGAGCAATGCCCGTGCTGGGTAAACTCCATTTCACCGATTTTCGGCTCTTGCCCCGTCGCAAAGAATTGCCTTGCAATGCACGAGTAGTGGAGAAATTTTGCAAACTCTTTTTTGAAAGGACTGTGGATTAGGGGGCCGGTTTGAAGGGTATTACCGAAAGTGTTTATTGTTCCTGCAGGCCAGCAGGGAACACGTGCTTTGCATTGATAACCTGAAGAAGAGCTTGGGGGAGATTGCAATTTCAATTATCATGATGACGATTTTAAACTCTAAAAAAATTGAAATGCCTGAAAGGAGATTTCGAATATTTCGGCTGACGATAACAAGGGCATAGAGCTTCCGATTTGGTCAAAGATCGCGAGACATTTAACATTTTCTCAGATTTCATATCAAAAAATTTAAAACCCTTCGGTCCTTGATGAACATGGCTTGGGTGCAAAGCCAGGAACCGACATCGGATTAATTGGTTGGCCGGCCCACATGGCATGGCTGGCATGTTCTCTTCGAGAGAAGGTCTCCACTCCACTTCTCTGCAGGCGAAGCAGCATTATTAGGGGTCGGGTCACAAACCTTGACAAGTATTTCAACATTTCTCCACCCAACTCTGTGCGCCATCATCCATTCGCCCCTCAGGGTCGTTTCTGAAGAGCCAAGACTGGTTTTCGTGCAACTAGAACACCAATGAAACAGGAGAGAAAGAGAGAGAGAGAGGGAAAAAGCCGCACAGGCCTCCACGGCAAACAAATGCAATAATAATAATGTCAAAGTGCCCGCTCATGGAGGACAAGATGGATACAAGTAGATCGCAACCCAGGCCTCAAGGCGGACATTGACAGGAGGGGCGATTTCGTACGCAGTTGATCACATTTTACAACCCGTCTAGGGTTTAACGCGCGATTAAGCCGAAACAAAGTTCAGTTTGAAAAAAAATTATATATTTGACTTTTGATATTAACAGCTAAAGACGGCCCAGCTATCTCTCCCCTCCCCCTTTTGCATTTGCTTTCAGAGAGACTCGTCTGTCAAGGGTATCAAGAAACAGTAAAAACGTGAGAAAACCACCGGTCCCCGAAAAGTTTTGGGATAAGGAAAAAAACATGTAAGAAAAAAAAAAATAAAAAAATAAAAAATAAAAAATAAAAAACCAGGAGGTATTAGAGACCCTGTTGCAGGCTGATAAGCCTAAGATACCATCTCCACCAAGTGAACAAACGAATATTTTTGACGGAAATAGAAACGGCCAATGAATGTAATCAGCCCTTTGAAGCCTGAATAAGGAAAAAAAGTATATACCAAACCACTGGTGTAAATGCAATAACAAAAACTAATAATGATCGCTAAATTCGACAATGACAATAAAGTAAAGTAAAAATAAAATAAAAGTATAAACTTATAAATAATATTAGCATTAGAAATGAAGCTTATATGGCTTCGACATGCATGAGATTGGCGCTACTATATTCCAACTCTTGCATGATGTCGTTGCTGTCGGATCCTCCAAGTGTCCAAACCCACTCTCGCTTTGGTCGTCTCCATTTCCCGCTGCGGGATAGAGCTGATGCGAATCGATCAACCGATCGACCTCTTGTGTCTTCGTCATCAACAGGAGTCTTGGGTTCCGAGTCGGACTCGGATTCTTCAGAGTCGGTCGATGAAGTTGTAGAAGGTGGGGACATGTTCTCGATGTCTTCGAGTTCATGTCGGCTGGGGATGAATTCATATTCTTCTTCTTCTTCTTCTTCTTCTTCTTCTTCTTCTTCGAAAGAAGGAATAATGGTATGTTGAGACTCAAATGTCACACTGCGAGACATGCTTTCGCATGCTGGCGATTGTGAAGGTGAATGAGACGGCGAGCCCTTGAGGATAGATCTTTTTCCAGAGACGGCAGTATATGAATATGTGCGGGTCCATCGGCAGGAATATTCAGCTTCCCGATATCCGGTTCCGATATGTGTGTTAACCATGGTATTTCTGCACGTAATATCCTCCTGCGAAGCATTGCTCTCATCGTCGCTTGGGCTACAACTCGATAATCTTGATGAGGTGAATGACCCTGACGACGATTTCTTAGCCTCTCCTCCAAAACTTAACGAAAGCTTCGGTTTTTTGCCGGCAATAGGTGTACCCGAGCTTCTACAGGATGGTGAGGGAATATTAAGATTATTGGAATCAGCCGTGCTTGGTATTAATAATGATAGTTTAGCTGGTGCTGGTCGGTTTGTCGCATTGCATAGAGTGGGAGGGAGAGACAGCGCCGGGCGAAGTGGTCGTACGGTGAGAGCAGTCATCCTGGACTACAATAATATATAATATGATTTATAAAGGCTTCGGAAGACGAAAGCTTCTTCGAATCGATTCGATAGGTTTTCAGTTGGCTCCTAGTGATATAAAATTCCTAGCGGTAGTACAACGCAAGTTGGGAAGTTCTGTTGATGTCGCAGAATTCAACAGTTTTGAAGTTGAAGAGAGGGAATGTCGAGTTTGAAGAAAGTATACAGTCGTTTAAATCGTAGACGCAATCAAATCATCAAATACTATTAAGTGTATTGTCTAATAGTGTTTATTTTTATTTTTTGGGAACGATGAAGAAGATCGGTGTATATATATATATATATATATACAAGTATATATATATTATTAGTGGGTTGAAGAATATATATATTGATTGCTGATAGGGAAAACAAGAGGGTGAATGGGAAGAGGGGTGGGAACCGGATGCCTTTTGTTTCCCCAGCGCTCTGAAGCAGGTAGGTGTGCGAGTATGCGCAGCTACATTTTGCACACCCAGACCAGACCGTGGATGTCTGAAGAGGATGGGGGCGGCAAAAGGAAAAGATACCGGGAGGTTCATGAGGGGGTGGGTCCTCCCAGACCGGTACACGGGCAAATAGTCTATTCATAGAAAAAGGAATGTCAAGGTCGCATGGCAATTTCTTGATGGAAACCACCGTCGATATCAAGGAAGAACGTTAACCAGAACATGTACCGGTGACTCTGTCGACCCACTCGAGTACTCTCTGCACAAAGTGTATCGCCTGCCAGAGCAGTGACAAAAGTGCTTGGAATGTGTGGCAGACTGCAGGTCAAAGGTACCTGTACCGGTACATACCAGGCCAGAATTTGGTGAACCCACGGCAGAAGCCTTCGATCGTTAGTTACTTCATGTTGGTTCGTTTGTGAAGGGCGCAAAGCAAAAAAGTTCTTGTTCCTGTCGTGTTTCTAAGTTTAACCCCATGGCCCCCCAAAGCAATTTGCGCTTCCTTGCACACAGGAAATGACAAATGGAAAAAGCAAAGGTTTATCATTTTTGCCTGCCCAATGTTATTTTATTTTATTTTATTTTTTTTTTTTCTCCCTTCCCCTTCTCATCGCAGTTGCACTAGTGGAGGTGTGGGGCCAATTCCAAGAAGGGACAAGGGCTTCTATTTGCGGACGGTGGTGTTAGCGACGAACGTAACTTGCTGAAGGAACACACCCTCGAACCCTGCCCAGTGTCAACTTCCCAGCGGAAAAAGAAACAGCGACTGGCGGGACAATACCTTGCTTCGGTCTCGATTGGCCCTGCTCGACGGCTTCGATAGTCGATACCTTTTTACAAACATCCTGAGCGTACTTGCAAGGTTCGACGCCTTTTGATGCAGACTTCAGCGATTGCAGACACACATCTGCTGGTCGAGGGGGCAAGATCTCACGATCAGGTCGATTCGATTCCTCGATAGATTTGCAACTGGAACCGAAGCACCCATCCACACGGGATTTATGAATATTTGTGATATCCAATAATACGTCGGCATTTGACGCCTATCGGATCACGCAAAAAGAGTTCCTGTGCGTTCTTTCTGCTGCAATACTATTCAGCAATGCAACGGCTTGGTTTCTTGTCAACGGCCACGGTCGGTCAACATTTAGGTGTTATTTTCACCACGGGAAATCACTCGACTATACCTACTAATATCCCATGCAGAGGCTATGCATCTCGTATGTAAGGTCTTAGTTTGTGGCCCCCCGGTGGCTTCCGAGACGGCCGCCGGTGTCGATCGAGCCTTTGTTTTGGATCTATCACTCTGAAGTTAGAAACCATTACCAGCTGCCGCCTTTACTTCCAGGACCGGTTTCGACGATATTTCCAGCTCAGTCAATAGGAGTCCAAGCAAAGTTACTGTTTTGAGCAATGATGATTCAATACATCTATTCCTGGAGCTGAAAAACAATACGTCCTAACCTGAGGCGTCGTTGATTAAAAGCCAACATCAGGTTTCGAATCGTCACCTACGTAAGACCCTTTCACACTCGAGCTCTCTTACACACAAGAATAGCAGCTTGTGGAGGCAAAGCAAGCAAGATTTCCAGGCGGGGTAAAACGAAAGTAGTAAAAAAAAAAAAAAAAAAAAAAAAATTCATCATGTGTCTGCTGTGCTATCTCCTCTCTATCTCTTGATCTGTTGGGTCGGTTGGCTCTAGATTCCTGTTGGTCGTACGAAGTACATGTACCCTTGATGTCTCATTGCCTTGAACCACACAGCTGCCAAATTTTGCAGATGACGGAGTTATGGCATTAAACTGGTCCCGGCCGAAATCAATGGCATGCCCCCTTAGTTTTCTTTCTTAGCACCAGCCACCTTTCCCCAGCCACAGGTCACCGATTTCCCAGTCAATGCAAGCCACCGGCTCAAAAATTTTTTTTGAGCTGGCTGCCCAGCTCCAGGATGACATCCACAGCCACAGAACGCGAACGCACTCTGAAGTCACTGCCGAAAGAAAAGGCTTTGTCTGAATCTTAGCAAGGGCCGCTATGACCGACAATATCTGAGGAGGAAATTATATCGGCTTTTCCAGAATATTTCGTTTAATTTCCCAATTGCGAGCCACTTTACCCGATTCTGCCGTTAACTTCTTGAATTTAATGATATTTCTTGGGAAATAAACTTTAAATGCTATTAAACTTTTGATGAAAAAGGGAAACTGGTTACGAGAAAAGTCGAGACTTGAACGCTTGCTGTATACGATACGACGAAACGAAACGTCTCCACCCTCTGCAAGATCTTAAGAAAAACGAAACAAAACCGTCCCTAAATTGCGATCACCTTCTGAGTAGACGTAGAAACAACAAGCCTGGTCATTAGCGTCACGATAGAGAGCTAGCTCAGACATGCGGTAGATCGCTTTCGCATTCTCGGTTGTTTTTTTTTTTTTTCAGTGAACGTCATATAACGATAATATATTTAATATCTCCGCAGCATGATTTGTAATCTTTAATTCAAGGTTCAGAAGTCCTTTTTAAGATTATGCTGCTGCGCCAAAGCTTTGCCCAACGTCCTCCATTGAAGCAACGTTATAACGTGCAAATACAATAGAAGTGAGACAAGATAATACCTACTTCACACTTTGAGTTAGTACCAATTTACAGAATTAACAGTCAGATGATCGTGACAGAATCAGGCACTAAATGTTGCAAGATATTTGACTTTCCCAGGATGCTCATGCTCAGCAACACATAATATTATAATAATGCATGGTATCCACTATGAGCTAGGAAGCTCGAAATAGATCAGTTAATTTTGAAGATGGCAATATTTCCTTCGGATTCGTGGGGGGTGAAATGCTACATTATATAAATAATAATATCGATGTTACAGACTATTTAAGACATATTCGTGGTCTGTCTCATTTTCAGTCCCAGTTTCCTGGTATGAATAGACAATGTTATTGTTTAGCTTATAATCTCAGTGGTGATATATACTACTATTTGTAAGTTTTAAAGTATTCAACCAAGTAGATGCTTCAAGTTCAATATTCCTTTTCATCTGCTATGCAACCAGCTATACACACTAATTTCGTATGCCAGCTAGCTTTTGTAACAGTCTTGAGAGGGGAATATATTAATAATTTTTGTTACAGTTGATGAGCCGAGGCAGAATTAAAATTAAGATCTATAAAATCACACCTCATAGCTTAGGTTATATCTGCAACATTGCGGCACTACGTCGTCTCGTATACGAAAACAATCATTTATTCTAGTGTACATGCGGCGCCGGATTTGCTAACTATTTCCGAGGTTACGGTAGTGAACCATACCTACGCAACATCGTGGCGCAGAATTAAATTCATTAATGAGAACAGTTGCGGGTACCCCGTTTCGAAGACCAACATAGTATTCGGACAATTTCTTAAGATCTTATCCGTAAGCTTATATAAAAAACCGAAATTATAAAAATAGCGACAAGGATACGAACTTAGAATTTGGTAGAAATGTGGCACGTGTCAGTGTGCAAAACACGACTCTCTCTCTCGCCACACCGTGCCGCAGGTTGACATTATTGTAGAAAAATATTGTTCTTACCATCACTGTTAGAGCTCCTCTCACCGGTAAACCCGAGTTCCGGTCTTTTGCTTACGGGAACAGCGTAATCTGATTGTTACCTGGGAATACAAATTCAAATATGTGTCCAAATTACTCGTCTCGTAAAACCAGATCTGATTCAACGTCGTATTCCGGTAGGAGAGCAAAATTACTTGACTTGATTCTTACTAAGAATAGATACATATCAAGAAAACTTATAGCTGTGGAATGGTTGTTTTTGTATCTGTCTGTCGAAAAGTGAAAGCTTGAAGATCTCACTGCTATAGTCATATATTTTCCCAATAGGTAGAAATTAAGGCTCGGGGCAATATTTGTTGCATACTCCATCTATAGATTTAATAATGAGACTAGTGGTCTTACTCCTGCTGGGAATCTTGTCATATATGTCTATCTCGATGTTTATGTGCAGAAAATACTTAATTTGTACATTTCAAGTCAAAGGAAATATATTTCACATTTCGAAATATCACGAGCAGAAATCTCTTTACTTCAGTAGGATAGATAATTATCAGATTTTCGTTCATAGATTGTCGGAATCTAAAGGTTGGTTGCTCTAGTATGTTGGTACGGCAGTTAGTTAACCGCAAGCCTTGAGATCAGGCGGCCAAGAAGTAGGCTGCATTGGCAATGCCTTTTACTCTTGATTGCATCAACGATCGTGACTCGAGATGAGCGCAGGTATACCGGTATATTATTTTCAGGGTTTCCATGATAATATTGGCAAGCTGTTCACATGTTTTTTTTTTAAGCTACTTGTTTCTACGAGTTTTGGCTTCTAGCTAGTATGTTTCCTATCCCTTCGAGATATTCACTTAAGTGTGCGTATATATAAGCCAAGTCGTATCCCATTTGCGTCTTCTAATGAGGCCCATAATTTAAATTCCCGTATTCGAATATACTCTAGTTAAGATATTGCAATGTATTTAATTTTAAAGCTTTTCGGTAAACGTCTTTGATGTTATGAAAATGGAGAGTACTGGCTACCATTGCCGCATTTTGTCGGAAGCTACGGCTTGGACATCCGAGCAGTCAGGTTCCCGACATCTGTCACCCTCTTTTTTGCGAATTCGGAAATCCCACCCCTACTAGATGGAGCCAAACTCTTACTACGAATCCAAAGCGGCCATACGTCGTCTGAACGGATTAAACTTCTTCATGTACTGCAACCGAATTCTCAAAAATCCGGGGGATATCCTAACTGTGATACAACGAAACGTTTTAACAAAAACCTATTATAATAATAGCGTATACATGGCTACAATGTACGATTCGGATTCACGGGGTTATATCAAGACAAATCATGTCAATCTATGATTCCGGTACGGAGCACTGTTAACCGGGAGTAGGCGAATTCGATTGAGTCTCGGGTACGCGGTCCAGGGCAATCCTACGATAACCTCCATTGGATGAACGACTGGGCCTTGGCGACGTAGAATTACGTTGAAATTTTTTGGATCGAAAAAAACTGAAAAACTATAATATAATATAATATAATATAATATAGTACCTTCAGCGATCGCATGATCACAGAGAATTAATTTGATCAACATGGTTTTTCGCGACGTCTCCCCAGGTCTGAGTTTAGCGTGCGGACTAGCGTTAGAAAAACCTCTCGAGATCTCCAGTATCTTGACTTTATCTGTCTTCCGACGACCTCTTTCGCATATTTTTTGAGCCTCAATTGATGCATCGATGCGATGCAATGGTCTTGTGCAGCGCGCAAATCGGTCGAATGAAGGGGTTGATCATAGCAATTTGATCATGGGCAATAAGTGAAATTTTTATTATTGTTTTTCAGCACAGGTAAATTATAAAGATCTATATATAAAGGTCATATTCCCCGGGAGAGCTCGAGAGGATGATATTCTTTTATTTTCCTTACAGCATCATTAGTGATCATTCATCACATAGGCTGCTTTCACTTGTTCTCTATAGAATTATAACATTCTTTTAATATCAAATTGAACGATCATTCCATCAGCCCTCGGTTTGAACTTATTGAAGCTTTACTTTCGTTCATAAAAATATCCAAAATGAAGGCCTCTTTCGCTAGTCTTTTGCTTGCCGCGTATGTCATCCACCTCGAATATACGAAGATATATGTTTGCATAAGAAATACTAAACTTGAATCTTTACAACAGTACCCTCGCGTTTGACCAGGCTGCCGCCGGGATCGCTCGCAAGAAGGTGCGTGCTGAAACCACCTCTGAGGTGGTCAAGACTATGACCAACGGCGTCTGTCACTACTTTGTGGCCAAATCCGGTAGCCACACGCTATCTACCGTCTCCGCGTGGTGCGTCGACAAGCCGATCATGCAGACGGCGCCACCACCTACTACCACCGTCGTTGTTGTCCTCCCTACTACTACATCAGGGGGCGCTCTCTCCACTGTTGAGATTACCTCCACGCCGGCTGCCGGTGGTTGGTGCAAGTTGCAGGTCGCAATGTCGGATAATACACCGGTTACGACACTTGGGATCCAGTGTGTCCTTTAATTCGCTGAGCTTAGGCTTAAGCTGAGGACTCTTCTCCAGGGGTAGGGCTGTAGGAGAGAGCTAAGAAGGGGTTTGGCTTTGAAGGCCTTAAGGATTGACCTATGAAAAGGCGTTATACGTCAAACAATGGTATAGTTGGGAAAAGGCTATTTATGCATGGATTTCAGGCAGCTCTTGAAGCTTATGAGTATGAATATGATTATGAATTTATAATTCACGATTGACGATATTGCTCTTTTCTTCTTTTTTGATTGGTCTCGTTTCCGGCCTGCCTTTCAAGATCATTTTTAGTTGTAACTGCAGCCTTGAGCTTGATGGTTCTATTTAGTTATATCGCTAGATTAGCTCGAGACACTTTTATCTATATTTTAGAAACAATCATCGTATATTTATCAGAACTCGAAATACTTTAGCTTTTGGCTAGAAGACTAGAACGGCAATCGATATTCAATTGCATTTACTAGTTTCTATTGAGAACTCGGAAAGATGGAGCTTTGTCATTTTCGATATTTGCTTCATATTTAGACTCAAGGCTGGATCCGATACCCAAGAACCGACTAATTCTATTTCAAAGTTTAGTATATATATATTTGTGTGTGTGTGTGTGTGTGTGTGTGTGTGTGTGTGTGGATATATAATTTAAAGTATTTAAGAATTGTCCCAACGTTAAACGAGATATTGAAGCCAGTCCAATATATTTAGAACGCGAGAAGTCGAGACACCAAAAATCATACATTTGCTTTGTGATAACCATTGGTCTGACCTCTTCATAGCAATTATGAATATGATTTCTGGGGAGAGAGCAGGGAGATACGTATCGATGCATTTTTCATGAATTCAGGGATGCTTGAGAAATTTCTTGATAATAGTATGAACCGTCCGCTGTATCTTGAATAACCGGACCTCCGCCAAAGCTTTAGATTGTTTGAAAATCGCTAGTTGGCGGCGAGTTTTAGAGCATTATAGCTCCGTGCAGCTGTGTCCTTACTCCGCTCTTAATATCAGAGTCGACAACGCATCCAAGGATATACATATACTCGGACATCTATACCATATATACAGCTATAGGTTCAACGTTGTAACAAGCTTTAATTTAACCTTCCCGTCTCCAAACACTTTATATAATGGGGGAATTACGCCGGTTGAGCCAGTTTCGAGGAGAACGTTCTAGCAGGTGCGACGTATATTGTTGGTAAATTTCTCACGATTCCTAATTCGTTCCGAACGGCGAGGTAACGTTAACCGGGTTTATTTCCAGCCTCTTCGAATCTGCAGGTCTGGTCAGATGGCCCCCGGCAAACGAAACAATCGTCCACGAAAGGAAAGTTCGGAAACAACCGTTTTTTTAAGCGTCAAAAACAGCCTTTAGAATATGATTTAAATGAGGCGAATGAGGCCAATAAAAGATATATATATGCTTCATTAACCTGGCCCAGAATCTGCAGTGCAACAGGATCTAAAATTTAAAAGCCTTCTTAGTGTATTTGGTACGGGGAATTCGATCGAATTCGGAGGGAGTTGAGGATATGCCTATGCAAGTGGGCTGCCGGTGGAACCCTGCGGCTTAAGCTTGGTATTCGGTAGCCGGCAAAGAAAGCATTCTGACCAACCAAAACGTCCATGCAGGTTCTGCGGCGGGGCTGAACGATGAGAACGGTTAGCTTTAGAAATTCCCGGGCTGGGAATTCGAAGCTGTTATTAATATAATAATATCGATTTCTATCGGCGGTGTGTCATGTCAGCAGCAAAAGCAGCAGGCAGCGAATGACGCACCGAGAAGGCACACCGTTTCTCCAGGTTGAGAGACACCATGCATACTCGAGTACATATTAAACCTTTATAATTATCGTAGCCGCTGCTGCTAGCTGGGCTCTCGCAATTCCAATCTTCCCTGTCCTTTTCCCTCTCAATTTTATCGGACCGTTAAACTTCGAGATCTTTAACGGCTTTGCATACACATACCTTGAATCCAACTTGAACTCAAAAAAATCCAAGACCTTCGAAACCTCGGTACGGACATACCGAATAGAACAATCGCTACGAGCCCCACCACTCGATTACTCGATCGAGTGCCCTTCCGGTCACCTGTTCCGAGTTCGACGACCAAGATCCTGGTCTCACCAGTCAAGAAATTATCTAATCGCCCGTTAAAAGGCCCTTAAACATATATTATTCTATTCTCCCAACATCTAGACGTTCTTTTGCCGTGATATTTCGCCTTTGAAGCAGGTATCCTCATATATTATTCATACATGTCGTACGATTACCGAAGCGCCCCCAGCGACTCTTATGCTACATCGTACGTTCGCCCTGAGCCTGTTTCAAAGTCGCATTTGATGAACTTCAAATTTGCAAGCCGCGACGTAAAAAAAAATGGATATGCGAGCTAACGTTGAAATAGACAGTTTTACGGCGGGGGTGCACCGCCTCCCGTACCTCCAAGGCCGAACTCTGGATACATGAACCAGGTACGCGGGTGCAAATCTCCACTGCTATTTTGGTTACGCAGCCTTATCCGTACCGTCTATATGCTAACTTCATGATTTCACCCCAAAGCCGCCATATCCCAACCAGCAGCAGCCTCCTTATCCTTCCGGCTCACCCTATCCTCAGTATCAAACCCCACCACCGACAAGTTATGGAAACTCAGGCGGGTATCCCGGCGGGTATCCGAGTCCTCAACCACAGTTCGGCCCCCCGCAACACACGCCGTCGTTCTATGGTGGAAGTCCGAGTCCACAGCCGCCATATCCGACATCAAGTCCCCAGCCGCCAACTGGGTATAGCATGTCACCCCCTCAGCCGGTGTATGGAATGTTATCTGCACCGGCGCCGGTTCACTCCAACATGCCGCCTCAGTACCCTCTGGGGTCTGGGTCATTACAATATCCACAGCCGGGTCAGCTACCAACTTTCAGTACCAACCAATGGACGAGAAATCAGAGCGGACCAAGGCCGCCTCCGAGTTCCGTGCAGACGTATAACCCTGGAGGGCAGATTGCAGGAGGAGGATTGCGATACCAGCATAGTACTTGTCAGGGAAAGAGAAAAGCCTTGTGTAAGTTCCAACTGCTGAACGATACATATCATTTTGATAATCCCATGCTAACGTGAATACATTCAAGTGATTGGTATTGTAAGTAATTTGAAAAAAAAAAAAGAACTGGAAAGATCACCAACTAACATGGAATTTTAGAACTACTTTAATACGAAGCGACAGCTAAAGTAAGCATACGCAAATGAAAAAAATGGTAAATAAATGGATAGAGCACTGATTCGATTCTGGTATTCTAGCGGATGCATTAACGATGTCATGAACGTTCGAAATTTCTTGATCCAAGCCTACAAATACAGACCGGAGGACATGGTCATCCTGACAGACGACCAATCAAACCCGCTCTCGATCCCCAAACGTGACAACATTTTGCGAGCGATGAAATGGCTTGTCCAGGACGCCCAACCCAACGATTCCCTCTTCTTCCACTTTTCCGGTCACGGCGGTCAAGTCAAAGATTTGGACGGCGATGAAGCGGATGGCTACGATGAAACAATCTACCCCGTCGATTACCAAACCAAAGGCCACATCGTAGACGACCTCATGCATGATATCATGGTGAAGCCGTTGAAGCCTGGTGTCCGTCTCACCGCCATCTTTGACAGTTGTCACTCCGGTACCGCTCTTGATTTACCGTTTGTGTATTCGACCGCTGGTACTTTGAAGGAGCAAAATCTGCTCAAAGAAGCCGGAATGGGATTACTGGGAGCAGTGACACAACCTAGGAATTTAACGATAGGTGGTGTCATGCAGGGAACGATGGAGTTTTTGAATAAAGCTACAAGTGGAAGGGGCGCTGAAGAACGGGCTAAGAAGACAAAATTTAGTCCTGCGGATGTTATCCAGTGGAGTGGTAGCAAGGATTCCCAGACCTCGTGAGTTAAAATAACATCTTTGGGATGGAAATCAAGTTGTGTAAAAACATGTTGCCAACGTAGTTGAATATATATAGAGCGGATGATCGCGGTGGCGGAGTCATGTCCCGGTTAGTATTCTATATCCCCCGAAGATAACCCCCAGATTTCAAGAAACTAACATGTCGTATTCAGCGCATTTATCAAATGCATGTCTCAAAATCCGGGACAGAGTTATAAACAGATGCTCAATAGTTTGCGGGACGAACTTGGCGGAAAATATTCTCAAAAGCCGCAGCTCAGCTGCAGTCATCCTCTAGATACGGATTTACTCTGTAAGTTTACGTTACCATTACCAACTTTAATACCTAGGGAGGAGCTAACACTCGTGGTAAACAGTCATTATGTAATTGTATTATGTGGAACGGAGATATTGGATAGTATTGTTTGGGGATTTAGCATCATCGCCTTTTTCGAAATTATTTCCTCCCTTTTTTCTTTTTTTTCCAGGCGAATGTTTATGAATCCATATCGATTGCTCCTTTGATCATGAAGTTTATTTTATATTTTAACGGCTGCCGAGTTTTGCCACTTTCTGGTTGGATCTTTTTTTTCAAATCTTTACCGCGTCTTATTACTGTATTTGAACTACCGTTCGTTCTCGGAATCTTAGCTACGATTGTATACCTGGTTATGATATATTTTGATGTCCTGTATGAATGTCACGATTTGAAAATTGAAAAAAATTAAAAATAACATTCGTTTGGAGTAAACCGGTCCCTTTTGCCCAACCTTTGTTGTCTGTCGTGCAACCAATCGGTTAAATACGAAATCATATTTGGAACGGCATCTAGTTATAGCGGGACAAGTTTTGAAGCTAATTCTTGTTGTAAAATCGGCAACCTGGGGTACCGGTACCTGGGTACCAAGACCACACGCACAAGTTACCGTTAACCTCGGTGAGACCTGTCGATTCCAATGCTAGGATTAACTGGTGAAGGATTCGAATCTACTCCGCTCACCGTGGAGTATACATACAATGTAAAGGTATATTAATACCGATGGCACCATTGGATCGATCGTGCGATCACCGGCCCCTCATGACCATAGATTTGACATACAATCATTCGACCCCACTATCGATACATACTTGAGTACTTAAGTACTTATATATATCTTGGAAGTTACTAGTCACTATATCAATCGTAAAGTAACTTGCTAGCTTTTTATAAAAATCATGAAAATATCGCAGGTATATATATTCCCTCAACCCTCAAATATATATCAGACAAGTAAAACTGTTACTCTAACCAATATATATATCAATCACTTATTTATTTATTTTTTAAAAAATAAAAGTTATACATCTACCCCGTCAAATCCCTCCGAGGATGCCCCGTCACTACCGCAACACTCACCCCGCAAGGTCTAAAATACGACCGCAAATACATGCTAGTCAGAGTACAACCCCACCCCGACGGCACCGTCACTTACAAGAGTCAATACCTCAGTGACGTTAACGCTTTATGTCTGTTTACTACCTCATTCGTTTTTAACGATAGTGGAGAGGAGGTGGGGATTAAAGTTGTATATCACCCGCCTCCTCCTCCTCCTCCTTCCTTAGAAAAGGATAATTACAAGGGAGATCATGGCGATGTTGGAGAAAAGTTAAAGTTATGGATCGAGTTTCCAGTATCCCCGGAATACACAAACCTTGAAAAATTACCGTTATTTATCCACCAGGAAAACTGTACGGGGTACGATATGGGTGTTGAATATGAGGGTTTTTTCACAAGATACCTTGGATTTCCGACGAAATTGGTATACGTCGGCGACACTACAAGACAGGTAAAGGGTAACGTCGCGCCGGATAGGATGCACGTCACACCTACATCGTCACAAATTAAATCACCGGCGCCGTGGTCGGTTTACGGTCTTCTTTCTTGGGTCATGTTGGGTGGTAGCGGTGGCAGAGGATCTGAGAAAGAGGAAGAAGGGGAGGGGGAATATAAAATACATTTCTCAGATTGTGCCCCGTTACTCGTCACGTCAGAGGTCAGTCTCGCTGAATTCAACAAAGCTAGGAAATCAAAGGATGAGGAGTTGGTGCTGGATATGACAAAGACACGACCGAACGTTGTTGTCGCGCCGAGCGAGGAAGGGGATATGACGGCTTTTGAGGAGGATTATTGGGGTGAGTTGGCGATGGGAGATGCTAGGATCGTGCTCACGGCCAACTGCGGGAGGTGTAAGACTTTGAACGTGGATTACCAGACTGGAAAGCAGTTACCGGTTAATGAGCAGATGTTGAAGAGGTTGTCGGATATGAAGAGGCGGGTTGATTCTGGACACGGGTATTCACCGATATTTGGGAGGTATGGGTTTGTGAGTAGGGAGAGTGAAGGCGTGAAGGTGCTGGTTGGGGATGATGTTGAGGTATTGAAGAGGAATACGGAGAGGACAGTCTTTTGTGAGTTAGAATTCCAAATACATCTCTTGGGTACGTCATTTTACTAAATGCATATACGATGTCGTCCAGACTGGCCAGGCTTATCGGCAGGAACAAAACCGAAGAAATAATGAGGTAGCCGAGCTACGCTTACGCTGGTGATAACTTGAAGGGAAAAGGACCTGTGGTAATTACACTTAAATTGCATTTGCAGGAGTTTGTGGGGTATACTTTGGCTATGCTCTGACATTTTATAGGATATGGCTTAATATGTTATGTGAGACTCATTGCAATACTAATTTGATACTCGTTGAACTGCGATTGCCCCGATGATCCTCATCACTGTGTCTTTACTTTTTTCAAGCCATTCGGGATCCGTGTGGACGGGGATGTGAATGAATATTGCTCGAGAAGTTGTGGGTGGATCGGAGGATGGATCGGTAGCCGGCTTTGACTCGGGATACTCTTGTTCGTATTTTGCATCATATAAAGACTCGGCCATTGAATTGTAGAGGATGAATTCGCAAAGATAGAGGCCAGCGTCAGTTGAGGGTTCCGGTGGCTCGAATTTATCCTAGAAATTGATCATAATTAAACTTCAAATTCAAGTAATAGAGTGATGATAAGTGCAAAACATACCGTGGGATCTCGTTTCACCGTTTGCAAATGGTTGCAAATGGCCTTTATATCAAGACTGGTATGTATTTCTTTGACCTCCGGAGGTACCTTGCCACGTGCGGCCTTGTCCGCAAAGTAGCCATCAGGCCATAATCCGTCTACGTCTTTCTTTCCATTAGGATTATTGTCCGGAGGCCCGTAACGCCCTCTTCTCCCTCTTGTTTCGATGCAAAACCCGTCTCCGGGCGCTACGCCGATGTGTACAAACAAGTCGACACCGGGAAGGTCGTCGTAAAGGGTTGGTATCAACTCTTGGACGGTTTTGTAGGATACCGGGACGGGTTGAAAGTGTGGAATGAGGGAGACCTGTAGACGCAAGTCCTTGTCGGCATGACTGATGTATTTCTCATGGAGGGTCGGAGGGAGAGAAGAGGCGACGAGACTGGAGGCGTTGACGTCGACGCTTCCGAAGGACTGAGGGCCAAGGTTGACGAAGAAAGAAGGGTGAGTCAAGTTGTATTATTGGCGGTGCATGAGCTGGGAAGAACGTACACCAAACCCGGTCACATAGACTTTGAAGATCCGATGTGCATGGTGATGCTGAGGAGTGCTATTGCTATTGTGATCCTGACTGGCTCCAACAGCTGCAGGTTCTTCGATGGGGACGATGGTTGGTGGAGGCATTGTGATGTGGAGGAGATGGTTGGTGATGGTTGGTGGTGGTGTTTGATTGGAGCTTAATGAAGGCGACCAGTGACAGCCAGCTTTGTGGGCCAACATGTGACTGACTCCTTCGACACCACTCGCGTCCGTCATGCGGCGTCGACTCAACCTTCTTCTTCCTCCCTGCAATATACCAGTATCATTTTATAATCCTGATCGATGGGAAACACTTTATGGAATATATACTCATTTCCATGATTTGAACAGCATTTCGATTCGCAGTCCGTCTCTCTAGCTGGGCCACTTGTTTGGAGCTCCGATCCTGCCTGGCTACCGCTCCTGCTACCATCGAAGGTCATACCAGGCTAGCTACCCCAAGCTAACCACCTCTCGGTTCGCTGTTCCCCCCCGCCACTCTCGCGATCGATCTCAAGCTCGCTGTTGCTTTTAATATTATTTTCCCCGGCATAGAATTTCGACTGCTTTCTTCATGAAATCTTTACGGTAGTTTACTCTGGAACGGTTTCTTCCACTTTTCCAACATCATGTTGGGTTATATCCCCCGGGCGATCCAGCTCAAGTTATTTCGATATGCCCTGTCGAAGCTGGACTTCCTCGATCACTCCACCTACGATGTCGAGAAGGACTTTAACCTCTCCTTGGGGTTAAGGAATGAGCTGGAGATGAAAAATATCGGCTTGAACGTAGAGGTATGTATTATCTCTTAATTCTCTTAATATAAAACTCCATATAAATATTATACCTAGTAGCTAACCGTTTAATCCGACAGAAACTCACATCTACGATAAAGCTGCCCCCAACTGTGGCTATACACGATGCCAAAGTCTCCCTCTTACACATACGGATACCGACAGACTTCCATAAAGCTCCCGTTAGAGTTACCGTGTCGAACGTTATTATCGACGGAGAAATACTCCCGGACACGAGCAGCGCTGGAGCTTCAGATGCCGATCCCCAAAACCCGCGGCCGTTTACGGATGATGGCCACGACCCAAGCTCTCCCGACCGGTTCGATTCAAATCGGGACTACAGAGATGGATTTAGGCTTCCTTCTGGGTTGGATCTGACGTCCTCGTTCCTACACGAGCGGCCGTCTGAGGCGGAAGAGGTGGACGCAGTACTGCAGTCTAACGCCAACCTCAGGGACGACAATGATTCGCTGTTGGAAGATGATGAAGACTTTAGAGATGAATTCTTCGACGATGCCGGAGTCGGAACACCCCTGAGTTTCTGGAATTTTGTCCCATCTTTTTTCCAGAGACTTGTGGATCGAGTGGAAATCGACATCAAGGATATATGCTTGAGGGTAAAACTTCCTTATCCGTCTGGACCTCTTGATAACACCAGCGCCGAACACGACACTGTCACAGTTCAATTTGACGTTGCTTCTATTGAAATAGAAGGTGTTACTCTCGAGAAGGATATCGGAACGACTCCCCAGAGGTCTCGATCTGTCAAGGCTGGCATGAGGGCTCTGCGATTAGATGGCATTGGCATCTCTTTACTCGGTCTCTCGGATTTCTTCGATGATCCGATATCACTAGTGCTAGATAGTCTAGGCGACACAGATACTACCGCATCCAACAGTACCGTTTTACCAGCTGCTCATTTCTCAACCGGCCCATCCAATCTAAAATCCTCACAATCTACCATTCCAGGAACTGCACCTCATCATGTCACCAGTATTCCAAACACCGGATCATTTTTACACGATAGCAACCAGTCATTCAATGCAAATTCCAGTACTGGTCATACCTTCTTCGCTCAAATGCAGGAACCACCCCATCATGGCTACATACCGCCATCATCTCCTTCGATATCCCCACCTTCTTCAAGAAACTCGTCCTTTAGAGGTTCCATCGGATCCGATCTGATGAATTCAGATCTACTTTCAAGAAGTTTTCTGCACCCAGAGAGTGTCCATGGCCTTTCGCCCTCCGTATCGCAATCAGCGCTCTTAGAACACCAACCTCAACCTCACGATTCTCCTCCCATACTGGAACACCCCAGTTTTCGTACCACGGCTGAGTCAACCGGTAATCTAATAAATGACGACTCCGACGATGATAGCTTTAAGGACGAGCCCAGAGATCTCGATTTGTTACAGGAACCGAATACCAAATTTCTTGGAGTTACAGGCATGCCACTTAATTTTGAGAGACGGTCGCAAGGCGAATCAAGCTTTGTCTCGCAGCCAGATTCAGAACACGATACACCCTCCAGCTTTCACGAACAGCAAATTGCCGTACCCATTCCTCGGCCCGCCCCTCTAATATCGATATCACAAACGTTGTCTAATCTCGAAGCTGCACAAGCCAACCCACATGCTGAACAACTAGATTCGGATGAATATACCTATTACCATGAGACTCCGGATGACCCAATTGAATACTCAAATCCTGATTTATTATACCTCTCCCAATCGATAACTTCCGAGCGCTCCGCTGTTTCGGACGTTTCAGAGATTGAAGAATACCGGGCAAATGATGATCACGGAAGCGAAGAACCCAAAGCTGAAGCCCCTCGAGAAAAGGTTGAACCAAAAGTCGTATACACCGATCATGATGATGATAAGGCTTCTTCTGATAATGAGAGCGTGTACGAAAGCTACCCGCCCAGTGAAGCCGACGAAGAAGAAGTTCCCAGTTTCATATCCGATCTTCCTACTGAAAGCCCGGTTAAGCTCACCCAGTCACCCACTCCTCTGACACCGTTGGCCGAACCCGGTCCTTCGGAACCTGTTGCTGAAGGCCATTCTATAGCCGAACAAATTTTAGAAAGCAGTCAACTTTCTATCCACTCTCCACCTGAAATTCCTCACTATGATACAGATCCCCAAAAAATTCCAAAGGAGACCGCGGAAATGTTGCAAGCACAAAGCGTGCATTTTATACAGCCTTCTACGGGTACATCGCCATTATACCGTTCCGGAATTAACCCACCAACACGTTCGCATTCAGAAGAATCGGTAGGCTCCGATTCTGGACTTGCGGAAAGCATGATATTCTCGCATGAGGAAGCAGGAAGTTTGTATATGTCTGCCCTTGGTGGATCTCAGCCATTTACAACTTCTCTGGCAGCTCTAGCAGAGGAGGATGATGTGACCCAAACGGACAACTCACCCAGGGCTACCAGGCCAGAGGCAGTTCCACAGAAATCTAATGTTATGCTGCAAAAATATCTACTCCGAATCGACTTTCTCGATATATTCATTCCAGGAATGGCATCCTCGCCAGGTGAACCGGTAGAGAGTCCTGAAGCAGGAACTATGTTCTATTCGGAGTATATGTCCGATAGCTCCCATCCAGCGATGCCCGGCGCTTTCTCCGTTTACGCCGCCAGCAGGTCACGGAGGAAAAAGCCGGGTGATCTATCAGGCTCGATTGAGGCGAGTCGACTGAAACCAAAACCCAACGTCTCATTCCAAACTCCTGAAAGGAAATCTTCAAAACAGCCACAAAGGATACCCCAAACCCCTCCACAACCGCAGCCTCCCTCGACAAACCCCGTAAATCGTGCAGAAGTGGAGATAGGCAATGTCGAAGTCTCGATCGATTTTGCCGTAGGAAAGAAACTCATTGTTGTGGCTGGCACCGTCATGGAGGTATTTCAGGTTGGCAATGATACGGCTTCGCCCAAGTCCTCGGTTTCAAAACTATCGAAAGATGAACCAACTGCTCAAAGCGACCCTACCTTAGTCGTATCTCTTGTCTCCTTCAACATCACACTCGTTGACAAACTACCTGGAATCACACTCTCTGGTGAGCCTAGCGCGAAAGGAGAATCACATTCCGGTACATATTCTACACCCGACAAAAATATCGATACAGTGGAGATTTTGAAAATCTCCACTAGCCGATTGACCTTCAAAAAGTATTCCAGTATTGACGCTAGATCTGGCTACTCGAAATCAGTTACCGAACTCGTCCTCAGAGGTTGTCTTGTGAAAGTGGGTCAGCACGATGTTATCAAGTTTATACGGAATCAAGAACCAGAGAGTAAAAGATCCGAAAAAGAAGCTCACAGGGACTCCGTTATGATTTTCCGCATCACTGAAGATGACGAAAGGAGATATATTCAAATCAAGACCGTTCCTATGAACTTTTATTTTCCCATAAGAGGTCTCGAGGCCATGCTTCCTTATTTCGGCGGGCTAGAAAGCATGTTAAACCTGGCCGCCAGCTCTAATCTTTCACTCAAAGAAAGTACGATGACAAATCGATCCTCAGAATCACGCAACACAGAGGTGCCAGTCCCGCAAAAACACACATCTCTTAGCGTAGACGTCGGTGGAATCATCTTTGAACTTTTTATCTCAGACTTTGTTGGAGGAATCGGCATATCTACGTCTCCGATCAAGGTCATCTCGAATCCTACCAACGGTCTATCCGTTCGAATACCCCAACTGGCTCTTTTCGGGCCGGATGTGGCTTCAGATTCAATGGGAGCAGATTCAACCTTAATCGTTATCAGTAATATTAATATCAGCTTTGCTGACTCTCCTTCCGAAGACGACCTGGAAAGACTGTTGACAATGATCACACCATCTATCGATCGATATGATGGAGATGATCTCCTTATGATTGATGTTTTGCTTAGACAACGCCGCAAAGGATCCGTCGTACGAATAGACGTAGGGAATGTGAACGCAAAGATGAAGGATTTGAACAATATATCCCGTTTCAGCATGATGGCGGAAGAGTTGGCCAAAATGGCGACGGTTGCAAAATATATCCCACAAGACGAACGGCCGGGCATGTTGACACTGGTTGCAGTGCAAACCGTCACCTGCGAGGTATTCGCCGGAAAGGAGCTGGATACCTTTTCTGCCAAATTAGGGGGACTTGATATCTGTCATGTCGCAGCACCGACTCTGTTGGCGTTTTGTCTACGACAACTGTCACTGATAAGAGAATTTGGAAGTTCCGAGGAAGAATGGGTCGGGGAATCATTACCACGTTCATTGACGACCTCTGGGGAGAAGGATAAGGATCGGCCCATGCTCAAGGTTCGAATGATAGGAGACGAACCTGAACCTGAGATCAAAATCAAGATTTGGAATACCCGGTTTGAATACTACGTCGATCCGATTAGAGCGCTCCTTTCGCTGACCGAGAAAGATACCCCTGATGTGCTCGCCGCAAACATGGTTGATTCGATTGCAAATCTCGCAGAGAAGGAGATAACTCGACACATGAAAGATTCGCCCAAGGGATCCTCGAACGCACAACCGCTGCGGTTAAATATCGGGCTTAGCGGCCTTTGTGTAGCACTGAACCCACTCGATAGCCCGGCCAGAGCGCTCTTCCTAGTTCAAGACGGTTCTTTTGTTTGCGAGTTATCGAGCCAGCAACCGTTTTCTGCGACGTTAATTTTGAACAAGGCAAATTTGATTGAGATTGATGACCGGAACAACCTGACCAGCCCTCAAAAATTACACCTTGAACCTAGAAAGCAGAAGAGTGAACTTAAAGAGGACTTGGTGTGGTATACTTCGCAAGGTTACGTCTCGATACTGACGACAACTTCTGCCAAGGCTAGCTTGAAATTGGAAGAGGGTGCAACGGATGGAGAAAAGATGATGGCGGTCGACGTTGAGGATGTCTTTATCGTCATCGAGAGCTGTGCTGATTCTACGCAAACCCTCATCGGAATATTAAATGGAATGAAACCTCCCCTCCCTGAAAGCGAAGAAATCAAATATTTGACCCAAATCATGCCGGTGGACGTTTTCGCAAACCTCGACGAGAATGCCTTTGTACCCATGGAGAATGCTTTTATTGGTGGACAGCCTCGGGATTTAAGGTCGCTGGAAGAAATACCAGAAGATCTGCTTGAAGATGAAATACCGTTCAATAGCCAACTCATCGAAAGCTATTATCCTTCTTCGGCTTTACCGTCTTCTGGTAGCGGCGGGGCAAATGTATCTTCCCAACCGCCATTGACTAGCTTCCACGAGCAAGTGCGTGTTATCGCTGAGGAACCTCTGACTTTTGATGACGGATATTTCCAAATGCCTACCAAGGAGACCAAAGAGAAGGAGGAAGAGATAGTGTAAGGAACCCCACCCTTCCCCCAGCTTTGATGTATGTGGGTACAAGATTAAATTTGAATTTTTTGTAGACCGCGAAGAGCAGCACTTAAGGTGAGCGTTCGGAACACTCAACTGATATGGAACCTCCACGACGGTTACGATTGGTACAAGACAAGAAACACGATATCAAAAGCCATCCAAGATGTGGAAGAGCGTGCATCGCGGCGCCAAAGGCATCAAGAGACGATTGGAAGCATAGATGACTTTGATGACGACGAGGAAATTGAGACTTACGATGTCCTCTTCAATTCGATATATATTACTCTTCCTGCACATCGAGATCCCAAAGATCTTTCCAGGGATATTCAAAATCAAATCAGAGGGGATTATGATGCGCAGAGCGAAACGGGGAGTTACGCTCCGACGACAACTACCATGGACACACAAGTACCCGGTGGTAGACATACTTCTTCACGAAGACGAGACCAAAAGTTCCGAAGATCTCAACGTAATGCGATGCAATTTGAACTCAAGGGTGTCGATGTAGATTTCACGATTTTTGCTCCGGATAGGCAGGAAGTTCAAAGTTCTGTTGATGTGAGGATAAATGATGTTCAGGTTACCGAGAATGTCAAGACGTCTACTTGGAGGATGTTTTTGACGTATATGCGGGAAGCGGGTGTACGTGAACGTGGCCTCCCGATGGCTCATATTCATTTGGATATTTTACGTCCGATCCCCGACCTTGCCGCAACAGAGCTTTCAATCAAGGTGTGTACCCTATCTTTTTGAGGTCCTACTGTTCTTAATACTGACGTTCCGATGATTAGGTTAAATTGCTACCGCTCCGATTATACGTTGATCAGGACGCACTCGAATTCCTCACTAGGTTCTTTGAATTCAAAGATCCGGATACCGTCAAACCCGGGGCAAAAGTGGAAGAACCCTTCATTCAACGTTGCGAGATAGATACCGTTAGAGTTAAACTCGACTTCAAGCCCAAGCGTGTTGACTATGCCGGGCTCAGATCCGGACGGACCACCGAGTTTATGAACTTTTTCATCCTCGAAGAAGCAGATATGGAACTTCGTCACGTGGCGTTGAACGGTGTCTCTGGTTTCGAGAGACTCGGGAAGGATTTGAACAATATTTGGATGCCGGATATCAAGAATAACCAGCTAGGAGGAGTGTTGGCCGGCGTCGCACCCGTGCGGTCAATCGTCAATATAGGTATCGGAGTGCGGGATTTGGTCAAAGTTCCGATAATCGAGTACCGTAAGGATGGACGGCTGGTGAGGAGTATCAAGAAGGGAACGCAACATTTCGTCAAAACTAGCGGTTCGGAAGTTGCCCGTCTCGGTGCTAAACTGGCGATAGGCACGCAAACGCTATTGGAGAAGACGGAAGGGTTTTTGGTGGGCGAGTCATCGCAGCAACAACGATACCATTCTGGTGATTCTGGCGATGAAGAAGGGGAGAGCAGTAACCCGGCTGTGTTTAGCCCGTACGCTGACCAGCCGCTCGGAGTTTATCGCGGCTTAGTGCAGGCCAAACACGGGTTAACGAGGAATTTGAATGAGGCTAAGGAAGCCATCTTGAGGGTTCCATCTGAGGCGGCGCAAGGTGGTAGTGCCAAGGTATGTCAAGATATAAAATTCCCGATGAACACTGCTCGGTGGGACATGTGAACTAGGGCTAACTTCCGTTTGTTTGGGGGTATGATAGAGTGCCGCCGCGGCCGTTTTCCGTGCTGCGCCGACCGCAGTTATTCGGCCTATGATTGGTGTTACCGAAGCTGTTCATAAAACTTTGCATGGGATAGATAATACGATCGACAAGGAGAAGAGGGAGAAACTTCGGGATGTAAGTTGTATTACCTATCATAATGTTTTGGTATGGTTTGCTAACGATATTTTCGGGGAAATAGAAATACAAGAAGAGATGAACAGTTTTATTATACCAACAGTATTTGCGCTTTTTTTTTTTGCCTTTTCTTTGTTTTGATATATATTTTGGGATATAATTTTTGATGGAATCATTTTTGCATTTTACATTTTTCTTTTCCGCCCACTTTCTACTCTCACGGCGACGGCGGGGGGGGGTTTCAATTTTTTTTTTTTTTTTTTTTTTTTTCAGTTTGTTTTAATGGATATCTTTATTTTTATTTTTTCTGGTTATTTGACTTGCTGCTGCTGCAATTGGCGTGCATCGCTCACAGGCGTCGAGTTTTGAATCCAAAAGACTGGCGGCGGGATACAACGTTATATTCGGGATTTTTTTATTATTTTTATTTTTTTTAGTTGTTGTATATTTGGGAGTCTTGGAGATGTTTTTCTTAAATTTTATAAATTGGTGTCCTGATCGATGGCTCTGTACGAAATATATATATATATACATATATACCTTCTCTTTTATATATGTATTTCAAGATTGTTATTTCTTTCAGATTTTATTTTTATTTCTCTGTTGTTTAACTGTCCTCTTTAACTTTAAATTTGTAGAAACGAAACCCGTTCAATCTATAACTATTACGGAGTAGACAGATATGCATATGCAGATTCGAATTCTGTTTGAGACCATTCTGTTTCAAGATTTCTTTGATCTGTTGTATTTTGTAATTTGAACGAGAGATCAATCAATGCCCCCCTTATTGCCTCTCCAGCACCAAAGTATTCAAGTAATTAAGTACTTAAGTACTTAGGTAATGATACATGTGTATATTAATATAAAGTAGGACCCCGATGCCCTCCCTTCTCGTCCGCCTAAAATTTAATAGTCCTAACTTAAGAAAAAAAAAAGAAAAGAAAAAGAAAAGAATATCAAAATAAAATATAAAGGTAAGGTAAGGTAAAGGAAACCATAACATGGATGTTTTGATTTTCGATAAAGCAGCCCGAGCAGTACAAGATCTGAAGAAATATTCAAACCAGCCGCTCGGCTCGAGAGATATTACATTTGCCTGCGCAAACCAAGTATTATTATATTAAAATACACACCTGTCCCGCCCGCTCGCCTGCCTGTATGAATGCCTGCCTGTCCGCCGTATACCATAGTTAACTCCAATGATATATGTATATATACTTAAGTATGTAGATAGATATATGCAACCGAAAGAAGAAAAGAAATAGGAAAAGGAAAGGAAAAGGAAATCTTGTTTATAACGCCAAAGGAAGAAGAGATTATTACGCCTGTTCGCCATTGTGGTGTTCTTGCAAAAAGGATGGTGGTGGGTGAGTGTTGAAAGAGTAAAAGTAAAATGAAAGGAAATTAAACATTTTTCATTAGCGATGGTAAGGAATCGATATGATAGATTGATGCCTATGCCTTTCTTTTGTGATTTTGAAAAAAAAAAAAAAAAAA
>LDDX01000232.1:695332-707016 GCA_012184315.1 Arthrobotrys entomopaga
AATATTCGGAGGATCATGAGAGAGTACTTGATTGATCTAGTCACAGTGCCACCACTCCAACGGTGATAATTGTAACAATCAGCGAGAAACAAAACATCCCACCGAGCCACGCCGCAATCGTTTTCTCCGTCCGTCCTACGCTCCAAATCTCCCCGTTCGTCAACTCTACCACCAGATTATCCAATAGCCCCACAGCCATGATGAGCCACATCGGTGGCATCAGTAAACAAGCACAGAGTAACGACCTCCCGATGCGTTTCTGTCGTTTAGACTGTTCCGGCCACCGTTGCGGATCGATATTGTCGCCGATATATGAGTCGTTGGGGCGGTTCAATCCCGGTACGCCATACTTCGAGAACGAATGCCTCGGACCGTGGATTTGGATCTCTGGTCCGACTGTAGGGGTATTGGGCCGATTGTTGCCCTTTTCGAGATGGCTGAGATCGTGGAGATAGTGGCTGTGTTCTCGTTCGAACCTTTGGCGAGCGGTTTCCTTTTTGGACTTTTCCTTCGCGATAGCGGGGTCGGTGGGGAGGGTGTTGCTTCGTTTTTTCGATAGGTCTAGGCCGCCTATTGGGGATAGCTTTTTGAGGGTGATGCCGAATGAACTGCGACGTCTGTTTTGCGGATTGTATGTCGCGGCTGGCTTGGAGACGGTTCGGTCTGCTCCGTCAAATTTGGTACTGTGTCCGAGGAGCATCTCCGCACTATCACTGCTGGATCTAGGGATCGTTGGTTCTCCGAATTCGCGGCCGGGGAGGGAGAAGTTTCTGGGCGTGTGGTTGATGAATCGGGGTGCTACTCTTGGTGCTGTCGGGCGGGTTCTGTCTGGGAATTTCCCAGGTGGTTCGAAGGAGTAGACCGGAACGTATATAGGGTCTTCTGCCTCACTCGCTCGCCTCATTCTGTAAGTACTAAATGAAGGTACGATATGTTAGCGTATTGTATTTTTCTAACAATTCTTTGAGACGATATCTGACTTACTGCTCGAAACGGTTGTCGGCAGGGTGAACCCGAACGGAGGGATCTATTGTGTGACCCAATGTTCCCGTGAGGTTGCTACCCTGTCGACTATGTTTAGGCTCGAATTCAGGCGCTCGAGGCGAAGAGTCAAGCTGAGGTTCTTTCTCCGGAGCGGCATGCAAGTTGTTCAGATCTTGAAGATCTCCCATGCTCGGTAATAGGTTTTCAACCAAATATGATTGTCCGCTGCTTCTTCGCGATGTGCCATTTTCGGATACGATGAATGCGGCACCGCTGCTGATATAACTTAACCTGGAGAGTCTACTGGTGGAACGGTGTTCCTCTCCCGGATCGCTGGAGGATGTTGTGATTTTCTGAAGGAGAGCGTCGGTTTGATACTCTGGTATCAATAGATCCAATGTCTCCCGTCTCCGGGCCGAGTTTATCATTGAAGAATTGTGAAGCACGTTGCTTGAACTTGTAGGTATACTTGAACTGGAGATTGTAGATTCATTCACGCTGTGTCGATTTGAGACTTGATTGTTGTATTGGTTGATATGAGGTGGAATAGTAGACTCATATTGCACGGAGGGTCTCGAATTCTCTCCGAGAGCGTCAGAGGAAGCTTGGGTGTGGGCGGAAGGTTGGCGAGTGAGTGAACCAGGGCTGTCGCCATGGAGAGCAAAATTCAAGGGACTCAATTGGCTTGATGACTGACTCCTGGAAGACTGTGAGACCAACGGAGAGAGTTTGTCGCGTGTCGGGTCATTCTCGTTAGGATTATATATTGGATCAACTGCTGGTGAGACGCCTATTTCTGGTATTGAAGGGAATGGAAAGGCGATGAGTTTCGAACGGACGCTACCGGTGGCCGGAGGGGAAGATGCAGATAATCTGGCACCGATCTCTTCGTTCTCGAGAACAGAGGGAGGCCTGGGTAAGGGACCAGAAGGAGCAGGAAGTGAAGGGTGACGAAGGTGTTTTGGCAAGGGTTGAGGCGAGAAGGTAGGCAGGGAGGATAGGCGAAGGGAGGGACGAGGAGCCCCAGCTGCAGCAGCCGAAGCATCCTCCATCGTCCGAAAGTTAAACCTCCAGCTTCGAAAGAAGGGTAGATGTGTCTATATATTAGAGGATTGGTGTGATATATATATTCCGGTCCGGAGTCGCAAGTGGTAAGAAAAGCGAAAGATCTTGTATCCGATGATGTATGAAAGTCTTTCAAGAATGGGATGAGACTTGCAGGTAAAACAAAACAACCATTACACCAGAACTTTCTATATCTAGGTCTCTATATTATATATATAAAAACAAGGAACAGGAGGGAAGGAAAGAATAGATAAAAAACAGGAAATCTCGCCTTGTCCTAGGCGGGCGATGTCATGTTATGTTGGTGTGATATGTTGATTTGTGATGTTGATTTGATTTGATTTGGTTGAATGGAATATCCGGCGGCAGGCGGTTTCGTGTTGTTGGCGTCGGGTTGGTGTTGGATTCTCCCAATCGAGACCATCCAATACTAGTATATGTTAAATCATTCGGGCTGGAAGGGGCCGTCGAAACTAGTTACAACGTCGAAGGGAAGGACACAATAATAAATATGATATCCTTCAAACGAACGAAAGGGAAAAAACCGTGGATGACGATGCTGACAATCGAACAAAGGGAAGGAGGAGGAGGATGAGTAGGATGAGCGTGAGAGAGAGCTGAGAGGGAGGGGTGTGTGCGTGTGTGTGTGTGAAGGGGGAGAATGGTACTTAAAAAGGGAACGCACACCACAATATGACAATATATATATAAGTATATACAATAATAATAAATGGTAATAATAAAGAAACATATAGAAATAAGAGTCAAAAAGGGTATTACGGAGTATTGTAATTGTTAATTCAGGTCTGCGCCGCCGGAAGATGGTTTCGGGGAGATGGAATGTATTGGTGGAGATACCACGGCAGTGTAACCAACCAGCACGGCGGAGTGCTCGAGTGCCTGCCACAAGCTGAATAAATAAGTCAACGGGATGCCCCCCCAAAGTGGGTATATTGTCTCGCGCATCATCATCATCATCGTCCATTAATATTAAGAGTTTAATTCCCAGATGTCAGGTACCGATATCCGATTGTACGTACCTAAGTACATCATTTTGTTATTACCTGGCAGTGCTGCAGCTACCAGCACACTAATTTCGAAAAAGGCATCGAGACCGGGAGGGGGAAATAAAAAAAAAAAAAAAAAAAAAGTTGGTATGATGCAGCATGCGAATTGAAAAGGCTTAAGGTACCCGCGGTGCGTTTCGCCGGGCGCTGCAGGAGGATTAGACTGGAAAGTATCGTCAGGGCACAGACCGAGAAGCCCCCCCTTCCGATCGAGTTCTGATATCATCATCAGTCATATTCGTTCATTTATCAAACTCTCTCTCTCTCTCTCTCTCTCTCTCTCTCTCTCTCTCTCTCTCTCTCTCTCTCTCTCTCTTGACCCTCTAGTTCACCCCTCTCACTCACTTTCATCATAGTTGTTTTAAGGGGAATTATATAATATATAAGGGTATGCTGTTTGTTTGGTTTCCCCTCCCACAGGCCGCTGACCTCTCGCCTTGGGGTTGGATGCGAAAGAAAGAAAAGAAAAGGCCGCGTGTGAGAACGGTGCGGAATTACATCACCGTACAGACGTACAGACATGGGTACACCATGGTTTTGGCTTCATTTTATTTTCATTCATTTTTTTTTCCTTTTCGTTTTCGGTCAGTCTGGACGGTTATGAGCTCGGACCTTTTAGCCAGAACTACCCACCACCAGACCATTACCAGACTGTCAAATCGATTTGTGGAGAATGAATCAAATCTGACATGATGGATCCTAGCAGTTTAGTTCTTTTTACATTACAAGACTACTAGGCAGAGGCTCTTGGTGGTGCGAACGTTAGTTGATCGGACTTTCATATCTCCGAGTCAGCTAGTATACCTAGCGTTATAATTATAACGTTCGATGTCTATAGAGTATAACATGTGCCTAATATACTCACAAGTACTTAAGTACTTAATTAACCCCCTTCGAGTGTATAAAATTCCCCCATATAGGAATTTCTAAACTCTAGTGGGCTAATAGCCGTCCGAACTACCACGCTTTTGCCATGATCTGATCATAGGATCACATGTGGCGGGGAATGCAGTTTGCTGCTAGTAAGCACTCTTCAACTGCCCTTTGACGTTTTCACATGCTTTTTGTTATTCCTGCCATTCGAATTCGCACCTTCTCTGCTCGTTCGAAAGAACTTCGCTCCTCCGACGAACACTCTCGCGATTCGGCCGTGGCATAATACATTCTATATCTAGATAGGTACACTAGTAAGCAAATAGTTGAAAATTATAAAGGCTCTTTTCTCTCCTTCTCTTTTTTTCCTTCCCTCTTCTCCATCTTTTTTTCTTCCCCAGGTTTTCATCAATTCTCCCGCCCCCAATAACCGCAAACTTCAATAATTCAAAAAAAAAAAAAAACGAGACCGAACTCTTTTTTTCTGGTTCTGTCATTCCATTCTCACCCCACGCTACGTCAAAGGAGTTGTACTCTTTCTCAAACAATCAATACCTCAACAATGTCTCTCAAGCAAGGTACGCAAGTTAAAATAAGACCAACAGCATAATGTACATCAAACCTGGAACTAACAATCCGAATGACGCGATTGTATGCAGATTCCCACCCGTCCTCCGAGATGTTTGATTTCATCGCCTCGGCCATGAAGGACGAGAACGAGAAGAAGGATGCCATCAAAAAGGTACATTCCGTAATTCCCGTGTACTTCCGTGACATCGTGGAGACTAATATGTGGAATCTCGTTTTTGTTTTGTTTTTCTTTTTCGCATGCAGGGAGGCGCCATCTTTTGCTTCACATTAAAAAACGCCGCGGGCGAGTCCCAGTCTTGGTTTATTGATCTCAAGAAGACCGGTGAGGTCGGCAAGGGCGAGGCTCCGGAGGGTGCGAAGCCAGACAGTAAGTCCACCACAAAAAACCTGATCCGCTGGAACGCAAAAAACGAGTATACAATGCACGGAATATTTACTAATTTTGGATTTATTTCCTCTCGCGATAGTCACTCTCTTGATGAGCGATGCAGACTTCAACAAGTTGGCCAACGGCAAGGCAAAGGCGCAGTCGCTCTTCATGTCGGGAGCCCTCAAGGTTAAGGGTGACATGATGAAGGCTACCAGGGCGGAGGTTGTCCTCAAGAAGGCACAGGCCAAGAAGGCCAAGTTGTGATTGATTCATCCCAGTCGAAAATATAATTATATATGAGTATATGTTTTTCTACGTCTGGTTTGAGTGCTGTTCCCTTCTTTCTTTCTTTCTTTCTTTCTTTCGCGTCGAAGTATTGACGTTGAGATGCGTCGGTGAGACGGAGAGTCGAAGATGATTGGAGTATGATGGCACGTGTATATTATTATTATCTACTTATACTTCTATGCGGATATCCCTTCAGTATATTATATTTTATTTTATACTTTTTTTTTGTTTAGCCGAATATAGACATTTGTTATTCACTTTACTCGATCGAATGTTTTAAAATTTACTTCTATATAACCATATATTGATACACGAAGTATCTATACATATAGATGTCATGATGTGTGTTCGCATCCGAGCTAATTCTTCGGCATGGCATGTGAGACTGAAAGATGCCCCTGTCCAACCATTTTATCTGCGACGCGCCAGCCAACAACGCCAAAAACACAGGCGTTGGTTCGTCCGAGTGTGCACGTTGTGTGCTCGGCAACACAACGGTCTGCTTACGAGACTACGTTTTGTGGTGTTTGTCCACCGAGGATGAATAATGTGTTGTGGGGTGTTCGAACCTTCCCCTGGTCCCTTTTTTTTTTTTTCCTCTTTCCTTTTTTTCGCTAATATTATCTTTTTTTTTTGTTATGATTTTTATTATGGTAATAATAATACTTTTTTTTTTTTTTTATTTACGACGTTGTTTTGGGGCGTGCCCCTGCCACACCATCACCAACCAACCTGCACCAGGCCTGACTTGAACTTCGACCCGCCTCGATCCCTCTCCCTCAACCTCAACTTCATCTCCATCTTCCATCTCCATCTCCCATCCCCATCCCCATCGCATCCCATCGCATCCCATCGCCATTACCATCCCCAACCCTCAGCCATGGCGAAGCGCGGTGCGACAGAGCAGATCACAAAAGATACTTATGACCAAGAGAACGATAGGGATTCGTCCCCAGATCCCTCGGAAGATGCTCCTCCAAAAGTTCTAGCCACCAGAAAGTGCGCGTCCCTTTAACCGCTACCATTATCAGATTGCACTCATACGCTAACATTCATTCGCTCGTTTGTCCCTAGAATACTAAAACCTAGATCCCGTCTGGGCGCCGGCGGTTCGTCGGCCAGTCTCTTAAACGTCGAACAATCCAACTCAACTCCTGCCGGTCCAGGCGCCGGTACCCCATCTATATTCGGTCAGGCACAGCCCACACCGTCCAAAAGTATCTTTGGACAACTGGCATCCACACCGAATTCGAATTCGAATCCCTTTGGCGCCACCCCTTCTCAACAGCCATCTCCTTTCCCCAACCTGTTCGGAGCCTCAACCCAAGCAAAAGAATCGGCCGCGGCATCGACGCTTGGAAAGACTCCCCAGCAACCCCCAAATCTCTTCGGTACACCTGCAAGTCAGGCGGCCGACTCTTCAAAACCACTGGGAAATATATTTGGGACACCAGCGGGACAAACACCGAAACCAGCCGCTAACCCATTCGCTGCTTCAACACGGACTCCCAATGGTATCAGCAGCGACTTTGCCGGTGGATCGCAGAAGAGACCCACGGAACAACCGCCGCAGGGTCTATTCGGATTCCCTTCTGCTGCCAAACAGCCGAATTTTGGACAAAACAATAATATTTCAACTACCCCAACAGCTACTCCAACAAAGCCCTCCTTATTCAACCTCTTTGATAAACAGAATGCTGCCGTATCTCCCATGCCAGCGGCAGCTGAAAACAATAAATCCCCAGCAAAACCTCTATTCGGTGGTCAATTCCAAGCTGCAGCAGCACCCGCGGTAAAAACCGACAAAGAACCGCAAAATTTTGGTAACTTGTTCGGCGGCCCAAAGCCTACAAATGGCAACAGTCCCTTTGCTTCAAACAACGTCTCATCGAATCAAAAGCCGTTATTCTCCCCTCCTAATCCATCGGCATCTACAAACTCCACACCGGCACAGAACAGTTTCAAGGTTTCAAAGCCAGCAGCGCCCGAGCCTGATACGAAAAACCATGCCACCGAAAACAACACGGAACTGGATGTCAATTCTCTCGAGCCACCCAAAGGCTCAAGCCTGACAAGAGAGGACATGCCAGCGTACAATTGGATGTATCAAATACGCAGTCTTAATACCCAATTCCTTGAGATGATTCAAGAGGCGTTGACCAGCGACCCGTATTCCGATATGACCCCGTGGACAGAATTTTACCAGAAACACACCTTAGCGTTTGACGCTCTAAGGAAATCGCAGATGGAGCAGCTGGAGCAGCTAGGAAATGAGATGCAAGTTGACAATGGAAACGGAAACGGAGCTGAGACAGGTAAGACCATCACATTATCTCCCAAGCATCTTTGGAGCCAAGCTTTCGTGATATTCCAATGTATTGCTTTGGGATATGTTTAAATCTACTCTCATCGTTTTATTTTGTTGGATTGTTCTACTTTGCTAACAGAAATTGTTATTAGCCACCCCTTCCAAAGCTTCACGCCTATTTGAATCTGCACTTGCTTCATCAACAAGTCAACCATCGAACCCTCAGGCGCAAAACTCGAACAATCTTTTCCAAACAATGCCTTCTACAGGGTTATTTGGTCAAAAGCCCGCCCCGCAGGCGCCTTCGACAGGAACACTATTCAATCCGGCTCCTCAGGCCGACAACATGTTTTCATCAGCGTCGACTAAGCCGACAGGAATTTTTGGCAACAAACCCGCCCCTGCTGCAGAGTCGAGATCTCCATTTATATTTGGATCGGCTTCGCAAGCAACGAGTGGCAGTTTATTCGATTCCGGACCGGCGAAAGAAAATGATGGACTCGGTTCGAAAAGTTTGGCTCCCAATCCGTTTTCATGGACTAGCAAAACCAACTCTGCTGTTCCGTCCAACGCATCTTCCCCTGCTAGTGTGTTAGCTGGCGGTACCGCCGGTATGAAGGACGCGGACGCTGGTAATTGGACCAATCCATTCACTCAGGAAAATCCTCTCTTCATCACAAATAATTATGATGACGACGATGAAGCCGAAGACAACGAAGGTGACGGAAACGAAGAGGATGACGATGATATGCAGAACGCAGATGATGGCGACGCCAACGAAGATGCGGCGCCCCCATCAAATACGACGAGCTCAGAACCAGCGCCAATCTTTGGTGCGCAACAGCCAGCAGCCTCCTCGGGCTCTTTGTTTGGTCGCGTCAGCTCGGCGCCAATCTTTAATTTTGGCCAATCCTCGGCTCCTCAAACAGGCGCCGTTGGCTTGTTCGGGAATACCGCGGCATCCGCTGACACGAAGACTTGGACCCCTGATAAAGGTATCAAGTTTGGTAACCAGTCTGAAAATAAAAGTGATGCAAGTTCAGCCCCTTCGATATTCGGCAATAAGACACAGGCTCCATCAGCAGGGCTCTTCGGTAGTGGTAGTAGCACTAGCGTACCCTCTTTCAACTTTGCCTCACCGAGTAACGGAAACAGCATATTTTCTAATCCTTCTTCGAAACCAGCAACTCCTCCGGTTCTATTCGGTGGACCGTCGGGTGGAGGACTTGCGCCTCCCGCGCCCTTGTTTGGTGGGCCCTCGCCAGCTCCTTCTGATATGAGCACACCTGGAGATAGCTCCAACAAGGAAGGGGACGAAAACGATCCATCGGATGAAGCTGGGCAGCAAGGTGGAAACTCGGCCGATTTCTCAGGCAGAGGACCAGGTGAAGAAGATGAGGATGAAGTTTTTGAAGCGCGCTCTTCAATTTACAACTTAGTCAAAGGAGCCTACGTCAAAATAGGCATCGGTCGATTGCGAGTTCTTAAAAATAGGATCACATTCAAATCGAGGGTCGTCGTTAAGGTGGAGACCGGGAAGGTTTTGATGAATGTGGGGCTACGGAAAGAATTGGACTATGCGAAAGTGAGCGAGACAGAGGCCAAGGGTAAGGTAGTGAAAGTTATCGAGTTCCTTCCAGCAGGTGAATCCCGCGTCTGGGTCATGAAGGTTGGCACTGTTGAGCTCGCTCAAAAACTTCGGAAAACCTTGGAAGAGAACAAATAGGATCTCTTTACCACATTTGCTCATTATGCTTATTATTATTATTAAACATGAAAAACAAGGACGGATAAACATCTTCGGAAGTAGAGAAACACTTTTGATTCGGTGTTAAACAAAATACAGATCTCTTAGGACGCCGAGTATTATACATTTTAGCGAGCTTTCTTTCACTTTTTCACTTTTTTTTTTTTACAGGCTTGCTCTTTTTTTTTTTCTTTTTTTTTTCTTTTCCTTTTGGATGCCCCCACCCCCTATACTTTCTACTTCTTGTGTGTATTTCTAATTTGAGGTGTATACCAACGTTTTCGCTGTTGTATTTTGTTGTTAATCGTCGTCATGCATTTGATGGAAGCCTGTGTACTTTCATGGTTCATAATTCCTATTAGTCTCTTTGTTACCTTCCGAAGCTATCTCTATAGTTATATATTTAATCCGGCTACCCGGCCCAACCCCTAGCGTATGCAATTTTAGTTGGATAGAAACAGTGGCTGGGGATAGCAAACTTTTTTTTTTCCCCTCTAGAAGATAGTAGAATAACCACATCCATACATGTATATTTTTTTAAAATGCCAAGCTTGATCACTAGCCGTATATGGCGACATGCATGGCGATGTAACCCTGCCGAAAGAACATGAACAGTGAAAATGTGTTTTTGTTTTCTTTCTTTTCCTTCTCTCGGGATAAACCATGGCCGGTGCGTCTTCTTTGCATTTGTTGTAAAGTACCAAGGTATACCCAGGTACTCAATACGTTGGGAACCGTGTAGAATTATCCTGCGAGAATAGGGCTGAGTACGACTAAAGGAGGAAGTCGTTGAAGTTTTAGGAGGTGGGAAGCTAAAAAAGCTAGCAAAGCTAAGTTAAGTTACTTAGTTATACCATACTTACTTGGTTAGTTACCGCACTTATAACCGAGAGGAAGATCAATTTGGTGACAGGGGGGGGGCGACGACGACAGGGCCGATTATATTTAGAAATTGTGGGATAAAATCTGGACCAATGTTCGCTAGCGATGCAACATTCACGTTCATGTTCACCTCACATATACTTATTTTATTTTTTTTTACTTCTTGGGTAAGTAGTAAGTTGAAGGCTGGAGAGAGCCTGTCTCGTATAGCAGAATCAGCGCAGAGTCAATTGAAATCATACACATGTTGATAGTACATAGTATGTACGTAGTATTACATGCCATGGCCGTGCCGCGGGTGGGTATTCTTTTTTACAAAAGTGAACTATATGTTTAAGATGCAGCCAATTATCGACCGAGGATGGGGGAAACCGACCGACCCGATGTTGCAACTTTCGTTCACCGCCCCCCGCACACGCCCGTTGTCGATTAAATTGATGATGCCACTGGACATGATATTGAGGTTTTTTTTTTTTTTTTTTTTTCTTCTCTCTCGCTTCTTTTCTTCTTTTCATTTTTCTATCAATGTTGCAAGAAACAGGATGGTGCCGGACTTTTGGTAAGCAGGGAGGTAACGTTATAACATATGTACAGGGTGGGTAAAAAGGCAGGAGAGAGTTGTATAGCTTAGCAAGGAATACGGACGATCACATCATGGTTATGGCATGCTGGGCTCCTCTAGGTTTGTTGTACGTATTTACGTATATAGGGTAATTATATTTGGACTTCTGTGTCTGTAGAGGATGGGGAAGGAATTAATATAAATAATATAGCATCTCCATTGTAATCGAGCTTTTTCTATTCCCCCTTCTTTTCATTATCATCATCATCCACATCAGGAGAGTCAGTCTATCGCTTCCTCTTTTCTCCAAGTCATTCGCTTTTATATATATATTATCATATATAATATAACTCTCGTTGAGCTTTAATTTCTCGGTTTTAATTCTTAATTTATAACTTTACAAGTAGAATTGGAATATCACAGAACTATTTCACTATAGTTTTCTGGAATCAATTCAATCTACGCAAAATCATATCATATCATCATGTTTGTGTCTTCTCTCAAACTCTCCGTTTTGGCGGCGACGGTGCTCGCGAACGTTCGGGGTATCGCTGCTGCACCGTTTTATGGTGACTATAACCCACCGTCGTATAATCAGTACGGGAACCAGTACAATGGGAACCCGTACGGTGGTGATGAGACGACCACCACTACTACCACTACCCCTGTAGTATACGGAACTACGACGACTACTACTCCCGTGGTATATGGAACTACCACTACTACCACTCCAGTAGTTTATGATACTACTACCACTACTACCACACCGGTTGTTTATGGAACTACTACTACAACTACCCCAGTTGTTTATGGTACTTCTTCTTCCACTACTACGACTCCAGTCGTTTATGGAACTTCTAGCTCCACCACCACTACTACCCCAGTTGTTTACGGAACCACTACCACCACTACCCCAGTGGTTTATGGAACCACAACAACCACCACTC
>LDDX01000232.1:707088-748774 GCA_012184315.1 Arthrobotrys entomopaga
TACTACCACCACTACTCCAGTAGTTTATGGAACTACTACCACTACTTCCCCAAGTGTTTATGTCCCACCACCGTATCAAACTAGTAGCACTACCACTCAGAGTGTCTATGTTCCACCTCCATATCAGACCAGCAGCACTACCACCCAAAGTGTTTACGTCCCGCCTCCATATGTCACTAGCAGCACGCAAAGTGTCTATGTTCCACCTCCATATGTCACTACTAGCAGCACTTATAGTGTCTACGTCCCTCCATATAACACCACCACCACCACCAAATCTACCACTACCACCAGTGTCTACAGCCCACCACCTTACTACACCTACACCACCAAATCCCTCACCACAATCTACGAAACTCAGACGATCACCAGCTATGTTCCATGTCCCACTACCATCACCGTCGGAGGAACAACCAGCGTCTACACCACTTCCACCTTGACAACCTACACTTCCGTCTACACCACTCACACCTACATCAACGTCCCACCACCATACTCCCCACCACCAGTCTACACTACCACCAGCGCTGTCGTCTACACTCCACCCCCACCACCACCACCAGTCACCTACACCCAAGAAGGTGAAACCAAGACCAAGACCGTCACAGAAGAAGAAACCAAGACTGTCACTGAAGAAGAGGTCAAGACTGCAACTGTCACCGAAGAAGAGGTCAAGACTGCAACCGTCACCGAAGGAAACACTAAGACTGTTACCGACATGGTTCTCGTTTCCGCCTGCCCTGTCGTCGGATCCACCGTCACCGTATACAACACTGCTCCTCCAGCTGAAACCACCACCACCGTCACCGTTCACGACAAGGAAACCGTGTTTGTTACCCTCTCCGGATACTCTGCTGCGCAGACTGTATACGTCACCCAACCAGCTCAGACCGTCACGGTCACCCAGTGTGGTGTGGGATGTATTTCGTCCAATACTACCACCACCACCTCTGCTGTAGTTTATGGTGCTACCACCACTATGGGAGGCTACTACTAAACTAAACTTAATCAAACGGACCCTCAAGCTAACCTTTAGCTAAGGTGTTTGATTAAGTCAGCGGTGGAGATAATCGATTGATTAATGAGGTTATGATGAATATGTTTTCATTTGTTGGATTAATTAAAATGGTATACCTTGGATCTATCTACCCATTGAAAATATTTCCTTAACATACTTTCATTTGGTTTTTTGGTATTGTCGTATTATATTATATATGCATAGCTTGGTAGTCTTTTTTTTGTTTTTGTTTTTCGGTTTTTGGTTATTTAGACTGATGGATGAAGTTTTTATGGGAGCGGTACTATATATAATTGAGATATATAAATAAAAATCAAATATAAGGATAATATATAAATAAAATAAATATACATCTTTTACTCATTTTTATATTTTTGGAAATTTAATTTAATTTAAATTGATATTGAATTGGAATTCGAGTCATGATGATGGGTTTTTGTGAGCTTGTGGATGAGTTATGGTTGAAATGTGTTGTTCAGCGAAGATGTGTTGTGTCGTGTTGTAATTTTTCTGGGATTTGGAAATCTTGAAGAGGAAATGAAACGTTGTCGAATTCCTTCCTGTACGCTTTCTCTATAGACCACATTACTTCTTAGTTTAGGTTACTTATCAATTGTTGAACCGCCGGATGCTTTGCCAACGTTATGTTTATATTTATATTTATATTTATAATGTTAACAATGATAATGATAGGTAAGTAATACATGAACTGAACCAACCGCAGCGCGATCAATAAACTCAACCATGAACATAAAAAAAATAAAAAGAAGCTTTTTTTTTTTGCAGGTACACTTTCCAAAAGACGTTTGTCTTCTTACTACTACTATATGAAAAAAAAAAAAGAAGAAGAAGAATATAGTACGAAACGAGACGAAGAGAATCCCGGTATTTGTTAGGATAAGGAGAGAAAAAAAAAAAATAAAAGGAATAAGAAAAAGATATTCTGGCAATCAGCCCTCAAATGTTGAACTATACCATACACTACACTACACTACTAGTATACTGTCACAACCGTAACGTTAACCCATCCAAAAAAAAAAATAATACACCAATCTCGATCTCGACGGGTCAAAAAAAAAAAATGATAATGACACTTCCAAAAAGAAAGAATGAAAACTCCGAGAAAAACAAAAAAGAAAAGAAACGATCGAGTTCGCTTGGTATCCTTAAATACTTTATCTCCCAAGAAAAACAAACTTCCAAGAATTATCACAATATATGTATATAGATATATATATCAAACGCCATCCCAAGCATTAAAAAGGAATAAGAAGAAGAAACAATGCAAGCAAATGAGAGGAAAATTAAAAAACTTTTAGCTGGAATGTAAAAATGATATCTATGGGACGGATGTAGGCGGTGTTGACGCCGACGTCGCCGGCGAAGGTCCTAGCAGTGCGGTTTCAATTGACGGTGTTTCGGCCGGTGTCATCGATAAGGGCGAATCAACCTCCGAAGAAGGCGTATTTTCTTCAGGAATCGTGGAACAATATCTCTTCAAAACCGTCCGCAATTGACTCTTCTTGACCGGCTTGCTGATGAAATAGTCCATACCGGAATCGTAGCACTCTTTGATGTTTGTTTCCGTGCTGTAAGCGCTGAGAGCGACAATCGGCGCCCTGTATCCGAGGGATCGTATGGCGCTCGTGGCTTGGATACCATCAAGAGTTGGCATTTGAACATCCATGAGAATTATGTGAAAGTGTTTCCCTTCAGCGAGCGCTTCCTTGACCCGGTTGACGGCCTCCTGTCCATCTTTGGCAATGACAATATCGTAGACCGACTCTAGCCGCAACATTCGAGATACCACCTCTTGATTGACGGGGTTGTCCTCCGCCACCAAAACGCGGATTCTGTCCGTCTGCATGAGAGGGTTCGCTGGAAGATCGAGGAGTTTCCCGGCGTTCTTTGTTATCGGTGTCATCGTCGGTTTCTCTTCGGCCTTTGTGATAGCGTTTACATCGGTTTGGATGGATTCTTTGGAGCTGATATCTTCTCGTGACCTTTGCGCCAGATTCCAAATTCGAGAAGTCGGTAAAACCCGTCCAAAATCCTTTTCCGATACGAGAGCTTTCGTGTTGCCTAGAGCCACGTTGAGTTCTGGCAACCCGCCTTCTAAACTTGAGATACTGTCTCTTGTAGAGGCTCCGTCACGGGCCATAACTAGAGGGATAGTCAAACAAAACTGACTACCGGTACTATCCGATCTTTTCAAAACGATGGTTCCTTTGAGTAGCGCGGCGAGTTGGCGACATATACTCAAACCGAGCCCTGTGCCTCCGTGTTTCCTGCTCAGACTCCTATCTCCCTGTGTGAATGGCTCAAACACCTTCTCGTGTAGATGAGAGGGTATTCCAGGCCCTGTATCTTCCACCCAAAATTCAGCAACGTATGGACTCTCAACACCCGGTAACAGCGCATCCCTTTCGACCGACAGTTCATCTTGTGAAATATTTCGGTCGTGTGGGGCCAAGCCAGTCGTTCTGGCGATAACACCAGTAATCTTCTCGGTAAGTGTGCCCCCTTTCGTCGTTTCCAAAGATCCAGCTAGAGAAGCGTTTCGTGATGGCGGTTTTTGCAATGTAGCTAGGCCTCTGATGCTATTTCTGCTGAATATAATTTTCGAGTGACGAGAACTTTCAGAGTTCGCCCGTCTCAAATCTTCTTCCCTTATGGCGTTTTCTCGGACGATAACCTTGACGTTGACAGAGCCCTTCTCGGTAAACTTTAAGCTGTTGCCAACCAGATTGATCAAAATTTGAGTCAATCGGTTGCTATCACCGAAAAATACCGTAGAGTCCAAAAAATGCGGCGGTGTAACTGAAACGGACAGATCAATATGCTTCTCGGTTGCTTGTTTTCGGAAAATGGCGGTAACCTGGCTCGTGATATCGCTGAGCCTGAAATTCCGCTCCTCCAAAAGAACATGGTTTCCGTATTGGTTTTTGCTAAAGGTTAACAAGTCTGTTAGTAAGGCCAGTAGCAATTCACCGGATTTTTCTATAATTCGTAGACTGTGCTGAAGCTTGCTCGGATCCTTTTCACCCATCAACACGGAACACATTCCAAGGATGCCATTCAAAGGTGTTCGGAGCTCGTGGCTGATATTTGCAATAAAGATCGTTTTAGCCTCATTAGCTTCCTCGGCGACTTTTCTCTGAGCTTCAATTTCGCGTGTTCTCTGAAATACACGATCTTCCAATTCGTCATAGTGCCTTGTTAATTCCTCCGTCATCAGGTTGTACGTATGCGTGAGGTCGGTAAGTTCGTCACGGACAAAATGCCACGTTTTTTCCTGAACTTTGAGGGGAATCCTAAAGCCCCGCTGACTGGAATTTCTTCGGCCTCTTTCTGGGTCATCTGGAGCCTCAGAGTCACCATCCATATCATCGTATGCAGGAGGCTGGGTTGTCCGTTCGGTGGCGGACCTAAGTCGGGTGATAGGGGCAACAGCCCAGGCTGCTAGAGGATATATGAAAAGAAGGATGCCACCAACAACGCCGAAGACTGTGGCGATGAGAAGTTGTTGAATCTTTGCTATAGGTGCATAGATTTCGGAATTTTGCATTTCGACTATCAGGGCCCAATCTGCAAAATGTCTATTAGAAAAATTGATGACGCTATATCCAACGCCTACTCGCTCGCCTGATGGGTTCGAGGCATCAAGTTCCGCAATGGCGTCTGGATCAGTTTCGTCGGCATTGAGATATGCACTTTTAACAACCGGAAAGCTTCCCATTGTATCCACAGTGTGATACAGATCGGGTGTTCGGACAGGCGGCAGAAGATATCGGAATTCAGTAGTATCGTTGAAATTTTGATCGTTAGGTTCAAAAACATTCGTAATTGTGTTGGGGCCGACCTAGAGTTGATTAACGGTGAGATTTTCTTCTTCATCAAGGTGTGTCAATAATGTGAGAGAGTATGTTCTTACAAGGATGGTCTGCCCAGTAGTTCCCATTCCTTGAGTAGTATTGATGATGTCAACCAATAGCTGTGCGTCGAGCAAAATTGTCCAGAAACCCAAGAGAACACGATTCCCAGTAGTGTTGAGAACAGGAACGGTAAATGAAACCATATAATATGAGGTGTTGACTTGTACAGGCCCTAATAACAAGGCTTGTCGGCTTTCGATGGATTCTTCGTTAAACATGGCAAGTTTTGATGGTGCGGTAGTGGATATGTTCGATGCTCTCGGGTAGCTACATAGCAGAACTGTATTAGCATAGTGACCACTGTGATTTCTTAGAATAATAGCACGCACAGTTTATCAGGTAAACCCATATGGCCATTCCAATTGGCGGCCTGCGGTATCCCCGAGTCATCGGACACCAAGCCTATTGTATCATTGTTGTTCCCAGGCTCTTGCCAGGTTTGATTCCCAGGCGGAGTAGCAGTGATATTAAGGATGCTAAAGTTTGTTAGCATGTTAACTCGGATGACATTGCGATGCTTATTCTTACGCTTCGGTTAAATCGGCATTGTATAATGTGGCGGCGACATCTGTTTTTTCAACATGATTAGTTAAATGTGCCTTTCCAAACAATGAAAGGGGTTGCATACAAAATCTCTGAGCAGACAAGGCCGTTGCAGTGCTATAAAGGGAGCTATTGATCAGCATTAGAAGCAAGGACCAAGAGTTTCAATTTTTTTTGGACGCTATACTCTTCAACAGAATAATCCCAACTCGCGGCTGTGATGTTGTTCTTGTAGTATCGGTTCAGGAGGGATATCGGGGCGCTGCGAGTGGCTATCGAAGATGCGAGTGACTCTAAAGTTTCGATTGCCTGTACAATCTGAGCACGCTTGAGATCGGCCGTGATGCTCAATCTACAAAAAGGGAACAGTCGTATCAGTAAGTCATTCTTACGCTTGCACACTTCGAAATGGTCGAAGGGATTACCCACCTTGTAGTCGCAGTGTCTTTAATAAAACGGAGATTGTTGCGCCATGAGATACCCGCTAGGGCTCCAACGGCAGTGAGAGTGAATACTAAGAGACATAGGCGTTAGATGGCAATGGAACGGATAAGATGGTTCGTCGGTTGGCAGGAACTGCCAGTCAAGAAAAAGCACGCGAGCGTTTGATAAAACGTACTAGCAACTAGAAACTATTTGTTGATGTCCAAGTTAGCGCCTTTTCTTATATTTCGATACATAATTGCTGGTATTATCGGTAGTAAATCAAGTAAAAGCATCCAGCAACTCGAGACGGAAGGGTGAATCCCAAAGAAAAGCGGCAACATACACTCAATTGATTTCGAATTTTAATCCTCAGACTGAAACGCTTGTTTCTACGTCTAGTGAACCACCGGGATATAGGATTCCTGGAGGACGACTTGGGCTGGGTATCGTATGCATTAGGACCGGCAGGCCCGGGGCGTAATGTTTTCTCTTCCACGGCTGAGTCTAGCGACGAAGACACCCCATCTACCGCCTGAGGTAGACTTTCGGACATGATCACGCCTCGACAACCCTCGAACAGACTTTCACATAGTAGTGGCCACAGCAAATGAAGCCGAAGTCCACGACCAGAGGGACCGTCGGGCGAGGAAAGACGAGCTCTAATTTAGAACTGGGGGTGGCAGCAGGCAAAGTGTGCAGGGTCGTGGTGTTGTTGATGGTCGGTCGTTGGACTGGGGAAGAGCGATCGTCTGGCGGCGCGTTGCAGGATCGGAAGGGGGCCTTCGTTTGGGTAGGTCGATCACAACTCAGGTTCGAATTCAGCAGAGGGCAACCGGATCCATGCTCTTTGCTCCTTCTCTTTCCCAACGGGTTAACCAGAGAACGGCGATGAAATCTTTGCGATAACTATCGATTAAGCAGAAACAGCCACGAAGACCGACGACGGTGAAGAAAAGGAAGGGATAAGAATAAAGAAGATGCCAGAGAATTGTTATCGAAAATGGTTGTACACACCTCTCTAACCTTGTTACTGACTTTCTATCCGTTTTTGGTTTTGTTGGTTCAGCCAGATACGGGGGGTTAAAGTTGCATTCAGGGAATAAGCGGGAAAAAAAATTAAAAAAATTGAAGCCTCTTTTTTTTTTTTTTTTTTTTTTTTTTTTTGTTTTGCCTCTTCTTTACAGTAATTAACCCTGCTTGTGCTTCTTCGATTTGCTTGCTTGCTTTGACGGGGCTGAAGAAGGCTCGTTTTCTTCCGGAGCTAGCAATCCCTTTAACTCGCAATAATAATAATAATAACAATAATATATAACGAGAAGGTAAGATGAAAGAAAAAAATCACAGGACAGATTCGAATTCAACCACCGCTCTGGACGAATGCCGTCCGCTTGCTTCCTGCTACTGTATCTCTCCGGAGGTCATGCAATAATGCATCGGGCACAAAAGTAGAGATCAGATCCCTGCCCAGCTGAGAAGGCACAAGCAGAAAATGGTCAGACGTGAGGGCGCTATCGAGGCCGGAGAAGTCGGTCTTGGCTCGACCCCGTCGATTTGCGGTGGTCGAGACTGTGCGGAAAGTCTACCAGGATGTACATTTGAACCTGGCTGCATAACCACTCTCTTTCTCTCTTTTCTTTATTTCGAATATTTCCCGCTCAGAAATTTACATCCACTTGGCTATATGCACGTCAAAATAAGTAGTTTCTCCTTAAGACCACTTTTAAGGATGGTGCTGAAGTCAGACCAACCTCACTCAACATCAATTCCTTGTGCTCGTGCTCTAGAACATCTCAAACTTTCCTCCCAGAAGCCTGGCATTTGCATTCTTCCCTCCCCCCCAATTTTTCCGCTGTTGGGTCAGAAGGTTTATTCCGTGAAGCAGACACACACACCACACCCACTACTTACTTACACCCCCCCAGCTTTTTGTGATCTTCTCGTGCATCGATCTGGTCAGCTCGCTAAAAAGGAAAGAAGGACCGAGACCCTTACTTCGAGAGCAAGGTTCCTTCATGATTACCGATTCGATGGGACTTGGGCCAGAACTCCCGCTAACGCACCGAATCGAGGCCGATTCCACGGGTGACAAACAAGCACCTGTCTCGCACGAAAAAAAGCCTAAAATATCAATATTATTATTTGGATGTTAATTGCTGGCGATAATTGCCAAGGCTAAGTAGTCTGGAGAAGAAGGCTAAGGAGGGTTGCGTAGATGCAATGCCATGCCCAAAGCGTCCGCAACTAGCTAGCTAGCTTCACATAGCGGCTACACAGTTTTGCTTTTGCTGGCGGCGTGTCCTGCTCGCCTGTGTTCAACGGACCCTTCTTCGCTGGCTCCACGCTTTTGCATATTGAAGCTTTGATAATTCAAGATAGTGGACTGTCGACGACGCTTGGCAGGAGACTTTATTAAGCACTTCCATCAACGCCGAGGAACTGAATCATTTCCGCGATTCCGAATCGGCGTATCGTTTCTTGTAAAATGGCTTTCTTTTTGTGCTTCTTATTACTTAAGTGAGTAATCTCCCGCCTCTGTGGAGAATGGCCATTACTCATGACAGCAACTATTTCACATCGCATTACCCTCAGAATATCATACATTATCGCTTTGCTAGTTTGTGCCGGTATCGCCAATTTGTGTTAGAAAACATTTAATTGAATTACTTTAACATGATTTCTCCGTTGAATTGTGTTATAGCTTTGCCCGCTCCTCTTCCTCAGGAACCGACACTACAACTTTACCCCACTGTCATTTGTTATCAAGTTCCCTATTAGTCAGGATGCTTCTCACTCAAGATTTCAAATTTAAAAGCAAGGTTGCAAATGGAAAAAATAGAATTCACTTACAGTCTCTCTGGCTCCCAAAGCCTTTAACGCCTTGCCGACATTCTCGAGTCCAGTGAACTTTTCGCTGTAGACGGTCGGCTTGAATTTACCTCGTTCGATCAAATCAAAAATTCCCTGCCACACGCCGTCAATTTGCTTGGGCTCAAACTTCTTATACGCCCCCCAGTGAATTCCCACAATACTGTAGCAACCCAACGTTAGTCAAAAAACCAACCCAAAAATCCGGACACGGTATTTACCTGATATTCTTCAGTAACACTCGATTTAATGCTACCTTCTCAATAGAACCCCCTGCGAAACCAACAACCAAAATGCGACCATTCCAATTAATGCATTTCATACTCAGATCGACTAACCCAACAGGATCGTAAACAACGTCAACTCCCTTTCCACCAGTCAACTTCAAAACTTCCTGTGTCCACGACTTATCGTTATAGAGGACTCCATGATCTGCGCCAAAGGACTTGCACGTTTTCAGCTTATTCTCGGTGCCGGCGGTTGCGATGACTTTGGCGCCTAAAGCTTTGGCAACCTGGATCGCAGCGAGTCCGACGCCGCCCGCTCCGGCGTGAACTAGAACCCACTCCCCCTCTTTCACATTCGCCCGGATTGTCAACGCAGCGTATGAAGTTGGGACTTTTTTTTTGTTTATAATTAGCATTAGCGCTTGTAAACTATGGTTGGTAATATATCGCGGATCTGTTATATACCGGTAACGTAAAGCCCTGCGGCGTCTTCAAAGCTCCAGGTATCCGGTATTTTATGCAAGAAATCCTCCGTCGTACAAATCTTTGTCGCATAACTGCCTTGAGTGGCACCGAATACTCGGTCTCCGATTTTGTATTTTGGAGTTCCTGTTGTTGGTGTTTTCAAGATCACGCCGGCAAACTCTGAACCGGATATCCAGGGGAGTGGCGGTTGATGCTTTTAGAGGTAATTTTTATTAGTAATTTCTACTTGATGAAAACACGTGTATCTCATTTTTTGTGAGTAAATTGAAGGTATTATGCGTACCTGGTATTTCCCCTGTACTTGAAGAATGTCGAAGAAATTGGTGGCGGAAGCTCTTATGGAAATGAGATACTGGTTGCTTTTCGGTTCGGGGTCGGGAAGGGTGATAGGACCGAGCTGGTCGATATTTTCAGGTCGCTATTGCACAATTCAGAAGGTTAGAACTCGAATACTAGAGATATAGACATGAGGTGATGTTTGAAAGACTAACCTCCAGGTACTTTGATATTTGAATTCCTCTCATGATTGCAAATACTCAAACGTTTTATACTTGAAGTCTAGAATATAATAGAGAGAACACGAAGGCGGATATGTCTATATGTACAAAATGTAAAGATGCACGGCAAAGAAAGATGCTTCCAGATATGTAATATGAGCTAAAGTACTGATGCATTCGGGCAAGCCGTCAGCGCGGCAGTGAACGCCTCGGCATCGCCCTCGATCACATTTGGGGGGGCTACCGGCTTCTGCCTTTTAAGCCGAAGTTGAGAAAGCGAGGGCGCTACAAACAAAATATGGTGGTCGGAGATCATGTGATCACGGACCAGTTTGCTGTCTCACCCTAACCAGGGACACCAGGATCCACCACCACTAAACAAGCTCACCGTCTCTATCAATGCAATCACCCCAGTCTATTATATCAGCATACGCCTAAATCTCATCGGGGAAACCTGCGCGTCAAGCTAACTGAGATACACAATTACGTGCATGCTCGAGCAGCCTAATTCTGGATCGCGTGCAGCTCAATGAGATGCCATTCGATGATGATTGTTCTCCAGCTGTTGCTGCTATGGCTTTCCGCTGCCCATGCTTTCTACATACCAGGTATGCATCTCCTGTGCTACCCTAAATCTTTCACCATCTTTCCTCACAGCTGTAAGTTTGCTAACTGTATTATACAGGCTGGTCAGAGAGAGGACATTCTGAGGGAGAACGAATTCCCTTACAATTCAATAAACTCACAAGCGATGCGACCGAACTCCCATACAGTTACTCGGGCCTTCCTTTCATCTGCAAACCGAAGCATGGCGCGAAGAATGTTGGGTTAAACTTGGGAGAGGTGCTCCGTGGGGATAAGATAGTCGAGAGTGACTATGAATTGACCATGGGCAAGATGGAAACATGTAAACACTTGTGCGATGTTGAGATCGGCAGGGATGAGGTTCTCGAAGCGCAAAGACTCATACGGCATAATTATGTCGTTGAATGGTCTGTTCATCTCTTTATATCATCGTGCATATCGGACGTGATCGTGGTGTGCTAAATGTGATTTTTGGCGAGCAGGATCGTTGATAACCTCCCCGGCGCAACATCGTTCAAGTCGTTCGATAAGCTTCGGAAATACTACGCTGCTGGATTCAAGCTTGGAAACTTTGATAACGACAAAGTTTACATTCACAATCATGTAACTCTTATTATGAGATACCGGAAGAGTAGCAAGGACCCAAATAAAAAGTTGATCGTGGGTTTCGAAGTTTACCCCAAGTCGTAAGTAGCGTATTCCTCGATTTTTATTCTATCTCTTTTTTTTATCAACTTGTTCTGAATTGGAAATAGTATAAATGGTCCCGCAGGCGAGTGCCCAAAGTCGATTTCAGATTCGAACTCGCCGTTAGAACTTACACTTCCGATGAGCCCGGCACAGACTGGTGAGACGAAAACCGAGTACGATCCCACCGAAAAAATACGTATCACGTACACCTATTCCGTATACTGGGAAGAGGATGAGACCATCGAATGGCATAATAGATGGGATTTATACTTTGTCCATCAGGAGCAATCGTCGAATATCCATGTTCTCGCCATTATAAACTCCCTGGTCATCTCATTTTTGTTGAGCGGAATGGTTGGTGTAGTTCTCCTGCGAACTTTGAGCAGAGATATTCAAAGTTACAATGCGAAGTCCGGCGGTGAAGATGGCAAGAGGATGAAGCGACTTTCGATTGCTTCCGATAGTGGTCTCGGAGAGGGTAGCGTTCCCGACGGCGATGATGATGATCTCCTAGATGATACCACAGGTTGGAAGCTCGTACATGGGGATGTATTCCGACCCCCAGTATTTGGTGGTCTTTTGGCGCCTTTGATTGGAAGTGGAGTCCAGCTACTAGTCACAGTGTTTTCACTTCTCATCTTCTCTCTGATCGGAATATTGAATCCTAGTTATCGGGGAGGATTCGTGAGCTTTGGCTTATTTCTGTTTGTATTCGCTGGTATCTTCTCGGGATATTTCTCGAGTAGAGTATACAAAGCGTTCAACGGAGACAATTGGGTCAAAAATGCTGCTCTTGTGAGTCATAATGCTAAATTATATCCTCGACTGTTTTTACTAATTGTTTTGCAGACGGCTCTGTTGGTCCCCGGATTCATATTTTTGGCAGTGTTCGTATTGAACCTCTTCGTGTGGGCACAAGCGTCGTCTAGCGCTATACCGTTCTTCACCTTGGTCGCCCTGGTTTCCATGTGGCTTCTGATATCCGTTCCGCTGGTCCTCCTCGGATCCTGGATTGGCTTCAAACGACCTGCCTATGACCAACCAACAAAAACGACTCAAATTCCAAGACAAATTCCACAACAACCCTGGTATCTCCAGTTAGGACCCAGTATTCTCCTCGGTGGTATCGTACCTTTTGCAGTGATTTTTATCGAGCTCCTCTTTGTTTTCAAAAGCATCTGGCAGGATAAAAGTGGTTATTACTATATGTTTGGATTCTTGGCATTGATCATCACAATCCTCCTCGTTACTATCGTGGAAATCACAGTAGTGGTGACCTACTTTCAGCTTTGCGCAGAGGTAAGGTCTCCGATAGCCATTTATCCTATAATCTCGTGGCTTTTACGTAATTTACTGACAATTAACCACACGTGTGCAGAACTACCATTGGTGGTGGCATTCTTTTAGAGTAGGGGCGTCTTCATCCGTGTATATTTTCATGTACTCAATCTGGTACTATTTCACAAAGCTGCACATTCAAGGGTTTGTTAACAGCCTGCTTTTCTTTGGCTATTCACTGCTTGGCTCTATCGTATACGGTGTTCTGGGAGGGACGGTAGGTTTTCTGGCTGCGTACATGTTTGTGAGAAGGATTTATGGGTAAGTCATGCAGTTTTGTTATGCAATCCTTTTTTACTGGTGAGGATATATTTGCTGACGAGATTGAATACAGGGCTGTTAAAGCTGACTAGAATTATCATCGATTGCATTATACGGCTGTATTTTAGAGGCATACTTTTTTTTTGCCCGCCACATTGTATTCTCTCATACGACCTTTTTTTTAACCGTGTATTTTAAAACCCTACTGCCCAAATCCTGTCATTCTTTAACATAAGAGACATGAATGTATGTAAAAGTACAGGTACGTGTAAAAATTGGCTTTCAGAAGCGTCTACCACTGCAGAAAAAGAAAATTAAAGGCGTGAAAAGAATCAAGAAATCTTGGTACAGATTAAATCTTGGTACCTGGAACCCGGCCGTGTCAACAGCTCGATGTGAAACCAAAAAAACGAACGGGACGTGTTGGCTCGGGATTCGATCAAGTGACAGCAGCAGCAAGTCGTTCGGGTCCGGCGAGATGGCTCGATAGAAACAATGGATTGCGGATAGGTGTGTTCTTCCAGGAGCGGAAGAAGCGAAAGCGGATCCTGCATGGCCATGCGAAGTTATCTATCGTACTATCCTCCGCAGACCCGTTGTCGGTGGCCGGTCTGTTTCCCCATCGTCCATCCATCTGTGGAGTCACACCTCACTTCAGCCTCTCATTGGTCGGAATCTACCACACCCCCACCCCACACACCTACAAAGCGCAACTAGCGGGCCAGCTAGCGAAGGATACAATACAAGAAACACTCTTACAGCTTGTAGCTTTTCTCACGCAGTCACTCGTGTCTTCGCAGCAATCAAGTAAGTGTGTTCTGTGAAAGCGTGTGTCACACAGTCACTGGTGAGATTCTTTTTAGCCCTTTTCCGAGTGAACGAACTTCCCGCATGTCCTTGATGCAGGATGCATGTTGACGCATACCAAAGTTAACCGGGCTGTTTTTTCTTGTTGATATGAATCACAGAACAGTGCGCCTTGCCGACAGATATAAGAACCCTTCAACCCTCCCCCAGATCCACACTTCCTCTGATTTCCAAGATTCCCTCAAACATTCCAGATATCACGATATAAATATATATAAGATTCGCATCCAAGCCAACATTTTAAGGCTTCATAATTCCTTATCAATATATCTACACAAAGGACTTGAACACCATCTCCTACCTACACTTCACAATGATCGCTACTATCTATGATATTGCCGTTATCGGTGACAGCCGGGAAGCTCCCAAGCCATATATCCCAGAGTGGGACGGAGACGAGCCTCAGACTCTTGTCGGGTTAGTTTGAATCCTCTAAAAGATAACATCTCTTCGGAACTAACTGAATCTCCACCACAGTGGTTCGATGCCATACCTCTGAATATAAATCCTCCTTAAAAAAAAAAGAATCCCGATTTACACGATATATCTATCGAAACATCCTTTTTTTCCAAAACATCCTTATAAAAACCACTGCATTCGTGATGTGCAGTTCAATATAAGCCTTCCTTTCCCATTGCTGATGCGGGCTCCGAGAAACATGGTTCCGCCGGTCCGACAACACATCACTATAATATCAGCCGATGGGGGTCCGCAGATGAGGCAATGGGAACCTTCGATTCGAATTCGCACTTTTTTTACTTCTTTCTCTTTTCTTTGCTGCTCTCATCGTCTGTTCCGCTTTTAAATTTCCTCGTTTTAAAGTTTGGTTGTAGACCCTGGTGTTTTCTGTTTACTTGGCTTTCAACTCGTTTTTGGTATGCATGCATATATATGCTTCGTTCGCTTCCTATTGATTTACGACATTTGGCTGATAATGTTTATTTTTGACAGAAGTTTGGGGCCATTTCGCAGGAAGAAATATAAAAGGAGGCGTTCTGAGGCGTTCTTGGAGTTCGTTCTTGATCTTGTCGATTAATTGATACCCTTTTTTTTTAATATCTTCTTTCGGGACCCGCGATCCCGTAACGTCGGTATACCGACCTGCATCGCTGGGTTGTGGTGTCCGTTTGGATTGCTGCGTATTTTTGACAGTTCTCCTTCAAATATATATCTCTCCTTTAGAATTTCTATTCTAGAATTCATTGCTTTATAAGTACTTATCTACATACTATTACATTCCTCCTTGTATTATTCTAAATTATTGATTGAAAAAGCTGTTTAAGGTTTTTGGTATTTTTCGGTGATTGATGGTTTTGTTTTTCGCATCTTGATTTCCACTCTTCACTCCACCCTTCAGTCCTTTTTACCATGCGGCTATCCATTCATTCATTCATTACGTTTAAAATGATCCTTTCTTTTTTTGATGATGATGAGGTTGTCGCTTCTGACTCACACTTTATCCATCGACCGTTCATTTTTATATCGTTGGTTGGGGCTTTGCTCATTTCTGTTTCGCTTCACCAACTTTAACCACTCGCTGAGTCACCACATCGCTCTCTATCCCTGTCTGCCCGCATGGTTTGCCGTTTATAGTCCTTCCTCTGCAAGCATGTCTTCAAGATCATTTTGGTTAGCATTTTATTCGACAAGTATTTTTTGTTTTCTTTTGGGGGGGTTTGTGGTTTGTGGTTTAAAGTCTGTGGTTTGGGGTTTGGGTTTGGGTTTCTTCTTGTAATTAAAAGAAATAATATCATGGTATACATCTGCTCCCTGAGCTCATGTATACTTTTTTTTTAAAAAAAAAAAAATAAAAAAATAAAAAATTCAAAGTTGACATACCTGATAAAGCCAGGTAAAATGCCACGGCATTAAATCTAAAATATAAACCCAAGATACTTTAGCATCCGTAGCAAGCAGCGACCTCAAATTAAAAAGTAAATTTCTTTCAAAAGTGCAGGAAAAGACAAACTTGTTATGCTGTCCGAAAAGACCCTTCATGATCCACTTTAATCTATTCGTCCAATTAATAATATCTAAATGCGACGGTCCCAATAACGTTCCTTTATAAACACCTACAACCATTCGTACATCTAATTAGCGATAACGAATGCTACAGTACGTGTATATTTGAATGGATTGATGTGTGACGATACCATGCGAAGCAGATTTCACGGATACCAACCCGTCATTATCGCCTTCTATACGACTGATGATACGGTGTGAGGTGTGGAAGGGAGAGAAGAGACCGGGGTATGTGAGCGCGCCGTAGCTGAAGTACTTTACATCCTCGATGTCGGGTGTTTGCGGGTTGAAGTTTTCCCGCATGTATGACGTTGTCAGTTGTTCGAAGGCCCTGCGACACGTATTCCATTTAGTTTTACTTTAAATGAAATGACGTTGGGAAGTTTTTTTTTTTTTTTTTTTTTTTTTTTTTTTTGTGTAATCTTACCCAGTTTCGAGACCCCATTTCTCGAGAATGTGGTAGAGTTTTGGAAGTCGTTTTTCTAGATTTGTTTTGTTTGGGAAGTAGCTCCTTTAATATCATGTTTTTTTTTATGGTAACTCACGTCCTATAAATTTGATAACATAGTCCGCAAATGGGGAGCCTGATATTATGATAATATTTTAGTCTCTTAGTTTAAGAAAGTAAATCTTGCGAAAAAGTTACCTTGGTGCGGTGAGCTTATCGTGGTCAAACTGAGCACTTTAAACCCCGTCGGTTTTAATCGAGAAATCATATATCTCGCATCAATTCCACTTTTATTTTTGTACATAAAAAAAAATTCGATGGTTGTTGTCAGGAGTTCGCTATATTTCCGAAATATATATTCTTGATGCGGGGACTGTTGTAACTCTCACCCCTATATATGAATTAGACAAAGCTGTTCATAAGCTTTTCTCCCAGACGAAAATTGATCTTTCTTTTTTATCTCACCATGCTATGTCTGTTCACAAAATAACGACTGTTATTATTGGAGTTTTGCATAGAATTTGGAATCTATACTTACCCTACAATATTCACTGACTGACCGCCAGCCCGTTGTTCGATGCTGCGCATCAGGGCCTCTGCTCTTTTCTCAATTGATGCGGAGGGTGGCACTGTAAGTGACCAAAAACCCCATAAATCAATACTAATGAGTATCTATACCAGTTTATAATGACGATAGAATTGTTACAAACCCGCTGTGACTATAACATCGCAGTTGTTCGCTCGTAGCGCTTCGTTTATACCTCTCCAGTATTGGATCGGAGGTATAAAAGACCACGGTACCAGTTGTAAAGTATCAAATCCTACCCAATGTGTTATAAAATCAGATCGGAGATCGATAATAAATATGATCTGACTCTAAGAGCTGTTTCTTTTTATCAATTGTTACAAACCGAAAAGTCCATGACTGAGCACAATGGGGTTCTTAGGTGTTCCTACGAATATAATCGGTATTAAATAAACTGGATATATATAAAAGAATAATATAAATAAGGTATTAAACTAGCTTACTGTAGTGATTCTTGAGATGCATAAATTCATCTTCAATTATTTTTCCCAGATCTGCGATTCGTGGATCGTAGCCTTGGTTTATACCCCTGCTCGTGTGTAATTTTCGCCGCGATATCGACAGACATATTGATAAAAAGCGATTCGAATGGCGACAACAGCCGTATGCTCTAAGAACCGGGGGCTTCATTGCCTTGGTGGCATCGACAAAACGGTATCGTCGCAGTAGAATATAGTTTTTATATCACACGAATCGAACCAAACCTCAAGCCGGACAAGGAAAATGGTGTTGTATGACGTTGACTAAAAGAGCCCCCTGTAATTAATTGAACGTTTTGATCCTTTGATTTAGCGAGCTCATCTCGTCCGAAACAGGTTTGTTTACTTCGCACAACAACACGCGGCGCCGTTGTAAACATTCGGACTAACCTCAACCACACCCTCCCATCCCTTGTCGTCTATCGAGCAAACCCACTTCACGGAAAATACCAAACGGGAAAGATGGATAAAGATATCTACACAGCTTCTCAGTACCTCAATAACCTCCTTGCCGCCAGGGGTTTATTGAAAGGTGGGCACAAAATTGCCTTTGATAACCCGACTGCGGACGAAAATACACCCACACGGATCATAAACCTCGTGCACGATCTCGTGCGCCGACGGGATGTAGGTTTCCCCGAGTCCTTTTATGCTAAAACTCGGAAGCTCTTTCTCCTACTTGCTATGTATGCGTTATCTCAGAATGCTAACTGGGTCTGCGACTACGATTAGAGAGATGGAGAACAAAAAGAAACGCTAGCAATGGGCATGAAAACCTTGAAGGAGAGCGAAAACAAAGCCAATGCATCTGCAGTACGTAAGCCATCCCACGGTTATACATAGGCCACTCTATACGTTCGCACCTAAAACTCACACTATCACGAAGGACCGATATAAATCCCGTTGCGAAGAACTAGAACGCCGCTGCGCAACCCTCCAAGGCCAAGAACGAGTCTTAAATGCCAACGTCCGTTCCGCGGAAGTCACCGCCAAAGCACTGAAAGACGAAACAGCACGGTTAAAAGTCATGGTCCAGCAAGTACGCACCCAATGCGCCAACGACATCCGCAAACGAGACCATCAAATATCCAAAATGAAAGAAAGACTGCTGGAGAAGTCCAGAGGCGGAAGGGGGAACAAGCAACCCATTTCATTTCCCGGAGTTACACTGTCTGGATCCGCGTCTACGACTCATTTCTCGGGTTCGATAAATAGCGAGGTTGCAAGAACCGATCACACTTTAACCGACGATACAACCGCGTTTCTCACCACATTATCGCAGAACCTCGCGGATGAGAATGACACGCTTGTTTCGATGATAAAATCTACCATCACGACATTGAAGGCTATATCGGGTATGGATACAGATGTTGACCAGGAGGCCGAACTGGAAGAAGGGGATCGTAATGTCATAACCAACGATGTTTCGTACACTGCGCTATCAAACGAGGTGGATGAGGTGCTCGAACATCTTAAGGATATGCTGAACCAGCCAAATTATGTGCCCTTGGAAGATTTGGATATTAGAGATAGGGAGATCGAGAGGTTGAGGACACAATTGCAAGGAACACTCGAGGCGTGGAAGAATGCTATCGCTCTGGTGGATCTCGTGAATAAGAAGCCTGATAAGGCAAATTCGAAACAGATCAAGGCACTTGAGGGTGTGGTTGAGAAGGAGAGACAGACGGTACTCGAAGAACTGGATGTCAATACACAGACGGTGCCGCCAGTAAACAATGTACCAAACGATGCGGAACTCACCGAAAATGTGGATGTATGGCAAACGGAGGCTTATCAGCCGAGTTCCGCTAAGAAGGTCGCATTTGTGGTCGCAGAAGAAGACGAAGAAGTAGTAAAAGAAGATGATGTTGATCTCAGCAGGGTGAACGAACAGGCTTATGGTGCTGTGGAATATATGGAAGAACAAGCTCCCGATGAGGACGGCTATGAAGAACAAGATGCAGACCCCGAAGAAACCTTCCAACAGGAAGAAGAAGAGGAAGAAGAAATATACGAAGAGGAAGAACAGGAGTACGCACAAGAAGGAGAGGAGGAAGAAGAGATGGAGGAAGAAGAGCTTGAAACCCCAGGCGAGGAAACTGAATATATCGAACCGGAAGAGGAGTCAGTAGACCTTGTTCCACCAACGATAGAAGATGATGAAAGTTCCTTTGAGATGATGTCACCAATCAAACCATCCGCTTACACCAATAAGGTAAGAAGTTATATACCCGACTTTGCCGATTCATACATTACACGTTGGACTAACTTTATTATGATGCTTTTCAGAAACGATCATTCATGGATACGATATCACCGAGTCCTCATCCTATAAAACGAACTAGGTTTATCGATTCTGCACCAAGAAGGAGAGGCATGCAAAGATAAAAAAAAATCAGGTTGAAGGATACTGGGCGTTTTGTTACTTTTGTGTTTGAGTTACATTTGTCAAAGTATGGTGTTGAAGGAGTTTTCGGGTTATAAAAACCTTAACAATAGTTTTTACTTTGTTTTTTGGAGTTTTGTAACTTTGGTCCATATTTGAGTTCAATTTTCTTCAAAATATCCATACCACCCCGATGTCAACCACTGCACGGGTTACAAAACCGATTTATTGCATTTTCTAATTGAAGCGGGGAATGTGTCGAGAGATTCGACTGCTCCTGGTTGTAGCTGTTACTTGTTCAGACACTTCATCGAAGATATATATTGGATTTGTGTACTGATCATTGTGGTCTGAAAATACGCCATACAAACAAATGTTGACCGTAAGAGCGCGCCCGAAATACACACTCGAGAGGAGGAATAGGTGATACTATTTGTTTCCGAGTAGATTTTTCTGTTAGAATTTTGTTACTTTTACATAACTCATCATGCAATATATTGATACGAGAATAAGGATGTTTTCATACTTGGGATAGCATTGTTGTCAGGCGACTTATGTTGGTCCAAGCTTTGAATTAAAGTAACAAGGCGACCCGGTTGGATTGATTAGCCAATTGCTGCGAGCCTAGGCGGTGATAAAGGTTCCAAAAGTACGGCGCCGGTTCGACGGCGGGGGTCATCTTCTATCTAACGTATCTTGCGTCGCAAATATCGAAGACAGTTCAAAATTAGGAGGAAAAACAAATACACGATGTAACAGAATGCCTCGCACGCTCGAAGAAAGCTGTAAAGATTACAGTACTGAAGGAACCAATCGCTTGCTCCGCCGCTCATATTGATCTTTGATTCTTAGTTCGTTTTTCGTGTGCTATATATATCGAGCTAGCTACTTAAGTATCATGATGAATGAAAAGTAAAATGTATACGCCTTGAGACAAGCTTGGCCCCTTGGCATGTATTGTGAATCACCGTATCTATAAATCTATAGAGCATCTAAACCTGGAGGAGACTTTGGGCACTGGTATAGCACCTTGCGCTTTGGCTACCAAATAAAGCAAAGCGTAGGAGTTTTTGAAGATTCATATATATCTATATCAGGCTTGCAATTCTACTGGTAACTAGTATTACTTGGGATATTTTTATCCTGATACCTCTATCCTTCGAATTAGAAAATATAGATATACAGCAAAAACGCCCTATTCCTGGGGTGATGAAACTATAAGACCAAAAAAAAGAGACAACGCCGATGCACAAGTCGGTAAAATTCGCATATGGCAATTGCCAAACACTTCGTTAAATCCAAAAAATTATATAAACATGAATGCAAAGAATGATACGAGACGATTCTGTCGACCCGTTAACGCTTCCCAGTTGGTTGTGATTCTATCTCTGGGGGTCTGGTGTAGTAGTCCGGATCCTGTTGAAACTCTCGCCTGGGGCCACTCACAGGTCCCACATTTGCTGCTGTTGCTTCATCATAAGTCGGAGGAAGGTCATCAATGCCACCGAGAGGAGAGCTTGTTGTTATAGCTGCCGAGAATGCGGGTGGCTGGTCTGTGGGTAGTTGCTCGCCTGTAGGTTGGACGGGACTGAACGGATAGGCTACTGACGTTGGCCTAGTCGTGGCTGCCGTGTTAGTTTGTAAAGGCGGTAATTTGGAGGGTTTTGGAGGCTGTAGAGGCGGTGACACTGGCGAAACTGGTGAGGGGGCTGATGACATGGGAGTGGCGGGAGACACTAAAGCTGCGGCTGCGGCTTGAGATGGTCTTCTCTTTGAATCGGTTGGAGGTATAGCGTTTGACGGCTTCCGGCGCTGGGAGCCCATGAGCTGGAGCTCTGGTGGGGGGCGGATCCCAGAGAATATTTCGACCGGCATTATCAAGTTTACAACCTATGTGGTTTCGGATTAGTCTTCAGTCGCTGAAAGTTCTGTTTGTGAGTCTAGTACCTCGAAATGTGGCTGTAAGCCCAAGCTCACGCCTACAGAGATCTCAAGATCATACTTGCGCCGGATGTTGCAAGTTACGAAACTCGGCTGGATCGAACTAGGCAAGGTCCAGTCTTTCCAGCTGGAATTATCCGCCTCTATTTCTTCTCCCACAGGTGAATTAGGATATCCTATATGAACTGCAAGAGCTGTACTGCTATGCGCATGGCTAGATAATATGAGATCGTGTTTAATATCGTGTACGCGGATGTGCGTGGTGCTAATCAAACGGATTTGTAAGGACCTTAGGATAATCGGAGCTGCAAAAGGTACGAGCTTGGTAAAAAGAATTCGCAAGGGTATTCTTCAACGGATATTAGCAAAATTGAAGATAGTAGAGACTTTAAAAGGAAAGCTTACGGTTCATTTGGCGTTATTATAGGAGGTGACGGTAGACGAGCTTCAACGAAGAATCGAGATTGTATTATTGGTGAGGGTGGAGTGTCCGCTTTGCCTCTCAGCGACTCGAAAAGCCCGCGCTTCTTCCTAGGTGGCCCTTGCTGATAGTTTTGAATATGCTCTCGTTTCGCAAATGTCTCTCTTGAGGTCAGAGGCGGCCGAGGCGGTTCTATGGGAAGTAGGACAAAAAGTTCCAGTTTTCTGGTGTTCGTACGATAGAATTGCGGTCGGACGAGAGTACATTTGACAAAATATCGACACCAAGCCATCTCATTAGGGATCCCGCTAAGAGACGGTGGGAGCGTAGTCTTGACATGGTTGACTTGTTTCTGCGTCTCTTTGACAGGGTCGAATCCCTGTCCGATATCGCTGAGCGCCTTCAAGAGACCTGTTTGCGGGATACAGATGTTGTTTATGGGAATTCTAAATTGGAAAGGATATTTGTATTCTCCCTTTTTGAGTTTGAATCCATTCGCGGTGGTAGACTGCTTTTGAACCTCATCTGCTGGGAAGACTGTTTGTGTAAGGTATAGAACCTATGGAAGTTTTAGCGGAGGTTCGTTAGCCAAAGCACAACATGTATTGATGCAAGAATACTAATCACGGAAGGCAATTGCAAGTCCACAGTGAAAGAGTCTTTCAATAAGCTAACCTTGTGTATTTCGGTCTCCCATCTTTTACTTTCTCTATCATCCTCATACTTTTTGGGCTCTTTTAGCTTTGTCCGCACGATGCCCTCTAGTTTCACGATGATCGAAGATATAGTTTCGTCGCTCTGAAGGTCCAAGGAAACATGGCCGGAGAGGATATCGAGGTTCGTATAGGCATGTCCGGCTGGTTTGTCCAGGTGAATGCAGAGCGACATGTTCCGTCGCGGAGCGGAGGATGCTACAGCTATTCCAACTTTCGGTAGGTGGCAGCCGAGGGCAATGACGTTCTTGCTGTTAGCTTTTGGGACAAACGACCGTTTACGATACAAATGGGATATTTCTCGTACAGATCTATAGAGAGTAGCGAAAGATAGAAGAGCACGAGGTGGAAGAGTAAAAAGAATAGGGAGTTGCGATTTAAGTTGCACAGTAGTAGATGGAGAGACGAGCCCGGTAGGCCACGGACGCCAAGTTTACAATTGGAATGGATGATGACATTGGCGGGGACGAGATGAACGAAACGAGGCCAAATGCTGCCCTTCAAATACAATACACCGAACAACCGCCATCGCGACCTTCTATCTGCTCTCGAGCTCTCTTTCGAAGTCCTACTCTCTCCTTCACTCACTCTCTTACTTTCTTTCTTTCTTTCATCCCGTGGGATCTCTTTCGTGGCGCCAACAGAAACAAGTCATACATACGGTAACCAGGAACTCATTCCAACGGAGAGAGATAAGGCTGTCGGACCCCTCCAAGGGGCAAGATTGGCGACATTGCAAGGCGTTCTTGCTGTGGACATTGCAGCGCACTGCGGAAAAAAAAGAAGAGACCCCATAGCGGGCAATATTATATCTCGTGCTTCTTGGCTGATTGATTGATTGATTGATTGATTGATTGATTGATTGATTGATTGTGGGGTTTTCGGGACCGCGGGGAGCTGAAATTAAGCTGGGATCGAACCGCGCCGCAATGCTGTCGCGGCCTACCTCTTAAATACGCATCTGGAGTCTCACATCTCATACGCTGTCGCACAAGTAGGCTACAGTCTGCGGATGAGTATATATAAGATTGGACTCGAGAGTACGCGTATGCAGCGAAGCATCTACTTATAACACCAACCGTCGCGGGGTATAGGCAACTACTTAAGTATCTATAGTTGTCGACATATATAACGGCTCTTCTATAGTTATAGCCCCCGTCAAGGCTCGTTTGGACTTGCCAGCTTGACCCCGAAAAAGCCTTGGACTTGCTTGCCGTGAATGTTTGACTGCCGGATGAGATGAGATTAGATTAGATCTTGTCCAAATGCATCTGCGAAGCTTTTAATCCCGGCTGACATTCGGGTGCCGGGTGATTGGCCGGAAAGACGGCCGTTCGAGTCGCCATGACGAAATACCTGTACACCGCAGTGGTCAAGTTGGTTCTGCTGTCCACTCGGATTCGATTCGAGGCTACTGCTGTCGTGAATTCCACCCCACACTTGCACAGAGGGTCTGAATCTCAAAAGGCTGGGCTAATGCAAGCGGATTACATAGCAATCCAACCGCTGCAAACAAGCTTATGATATGCTTACCTGATCTCTTCTCTGCGCTAGCTCGTGGATTATTGAAGTGTTTACTAATTACTGTGAATCTTGTGAATTGGATGTACACATCCGTCCCACCGTAGATGAAGCCTTCACGTCGTATTATACTTTAATATATCGAACTCAGAACGCTAAACTTATGATGAAATAAACAACCAACGTTCGTCACTAAATTTTTTAATAAAAGGTAGCTTTAGCATTCGTGCTACCTTATGAACTCGATATTAGTGTCATCTTCGATCCCGCGAACCGTGACAAACCAGCTCACCAGGAATACAATATCCTCGACCTCCCAAAGGCTGCAATATTTCATAAGAAGACTACATCCGAACTCTACTGCATGCCATCAGACCCGCAGCTTTCAATCTAGCATAGCTACCACGATGACTCAATTCAAACTTAACGGCGTCGATAAATCGGCCTTGAAACCAGGGTTCAAGCAGGAGGTTGTTGTTGACGGGCTTGGTGATACCAAGCTTCTCTTGGTCCAGGTTGGCCAAAAGGTCACTGCACTTAGCCCCAGGTGCACGTATGGCTTACACTACTATATATATATCGGCATCTTTATATATATGACACTAAAATCTTGAAACAGACACTACGGTGCCCCACTCGTCAAAGGCGTTTTAACCGCCACAGGAAGACTTAAATGTCCTTGGTAAGGCATAAAATCAATCCTCCACCAAGATATGCTTGTGCAGTTTCATGTTGACTACAATGGCTAACTCGTAACAATCTTTTTCAGGCATGGTGCATGCTTTAATGCTACCACCGGAGATATCGAAGACGCTCCTGGCCTAGATGCTCTCAACTGCTTCCCCGTCACAGTTACCGGAGATGACCTTTTCATTGATGCCGATGAATCTCAAATCAAAGAATTTTCCAGGAAACCAACCTATAAATGTGAACACACTGTAGCCAATGACACGGTTCTCATCGTCGGAGGCGGATCCGGAGCCATTGGAACCATCGAGGCTTTGCGCGAGTATGGGTATAAGGGAAAGATTGTTGTATTGTCAAAGGAGTCTTATGTGCCCATTGATCGAACAAAACTTAGCAAATCTCTCGCCACGGATTCCGATAAGCTTGCTCTGCGAAAACTCGATTTCCTGAAGGGGCTCGATGTGGATTTCCACACTTCTACGGTTGTCAAATCGATTGATTTTGAGGGTCATTCTGTTAAAACGGAAGACGGGAACAGTTTCAGTTATAACAAGATCGTTCTCGCTACTGGTGCGACCCCCAGAAATCTTCCATTGAAGGGATTTAAAGAACTGGGAAATATCTTCGTAATTCGAACGGTTGAGACTGCGAAAGCTATAGTCGACGCAATTGGATTGGAAGGTGGTAAGAAAATCGTGGTTATCGGCAGCTCTTTTATCGGCATGGAAGTTGCAAATTTCCTCGTTGGGAAAAATCATACGGTTACGGTATGTTATGATTGAGTGTGGTATATGATTTGATTACAAAACTAACTAGTTTGCTAGGTCGTCGGAATGGAAGACGTCCCAATGTATGGTGCTAAGATTAGAACACCTCCGTAGTTTCAAAACATACGCTAATGTATTGTGATGCTTGTTAGGGAACGAGTCATGGGTAAACAAGTTGGTGGCTCTTTCCAGGCAATTCTCGAGAAGAAGGGCGTCAAATTCTGCATGAAGGCTAGTGTTGAGGCTGCCGAGGCTTCAGGTAAGCTATAACTAAACTGAATTTTGGTTCCCGGAAAACCTTCTCCTAACTCGTCCGCCTGATAGCCTCCAATGCTTCTGTCGTTGGTTCTGTTGCTTTGAAGGATGGTACTTCTCTAGAAGCGGATGCTGTTATCCTCGGAGTTGGTGTCGCGCCTGCTACCGACTACGCCGGAGACTTTCCCCGCGAAAAAGACGGTTCCTTCCGCGTCGACGATAATTTTCAGATTACTGCAGTCAAAGATGCGTATGCTGTTGGAGATATTGCGACGTATCCGTACAAAGGGCCAGGTGGTAGAGCGGATACACCTGTTCGCATCGAGCACTGGAATGTTGCTCAGAACGCAGGACGTAGCGCTGCGAGTAGGTACCATCCAGCTCCATTTATTCAAGAATAAATTCACTGATCGGTTACTGCTTTACGAAGAGCATATCGCCACTGGTCAAACGGCCGAGTTTTTCACACCAATCTTCTGGAGCGCCCTTGGTGTTCAGTTACGATATTGTGGAAATACTATGACGGGGTATGATGATGTTGTCATTCAAGGAAGCCTGGATGAGAACAAATTCATAGCGTATGTATCAATTTTAAACGCTCTACACTACGTTTTTTAACATTGTGGATTGTAGGTATTATACGCAAGGAGAGACGGTGGTTGCTGCTGCTTCGATGCAGAAAGATCCACTTGTAAGTTGATTTACTATGGAGCTAGCGGTGGGGCCCAATAGCAGAGCTAATTGATTTCATAGGTGATGCAGTGTGCTGAACTCATGAGGACTGGTCACATGCCAAGGTAAGCACTTTTCTCTCCTGGTTTTCCGAGTAGAGCAACAAGTTGCTGATTCAATATCCACCATTTTTAGTAAATCTGAATTGCAGAAGGGCATCGATATATTGGCCATTGAGATTCCAGCTTAAAGCAAGGCGGTGGCAGCAAGCTATTCTATTATCAATAGTCTCTATAATTCATTTCGGGGTTTAAACTGGATGAAACTGCTGCATGCTGTCCACTGTTGTTTCATAAGCTCTTCCTTTGCAAGCTTTGATGATATATGCGTTGTTTTTGTGACTTTTTATGTTGGTAAAAGCGCGACTGAGCTTCGCAACGAGCTTACAATGAAACTGGCACATCCTCGTTCAATCGAAATCAAATATAAGTCTCGTGGAATAATCTTACTTTGTTTTTTCTTAAAAAAAAATCTGACTTCTACTCTATTTACACCTCCCTCCGTCTTAGTAGCATGTCGCAGACCAATGGACGTTTCCCCTTCGAAGGACCTCTTCCGGCCCAAGGCCAAGAGGCGCGCTGTGGAAGCGCAAGATGATACCGATACCTCGAGCGACGAAGATGATATGGATGTGGATTTCGAAATCGAGGAATCATACCATCGGCCTCTCAAGTACTTTTACCCCCGTTTCAGCGTACAATTATTACAACGGTCCATGGGAATCCAACCAGACGAGACACTGGTCAAACCAAAGGATCAGAAAAACCGGAAGGAATTTGTGCTCAATTTCAACCGACAAGATTCAGTGGTCCAAGCCGGTTCGCTAAGGAATTATATCGTACGAAAGCTCGCTTTCTCCATCCCACCATCCTTTAACTCTTACTATGATGAAAAGAAATAGACATTGATTTATATTCTGTTTGTAAAGATATTTGGTTCTCGACCTACATATCCTTACACAATTGTAAGCTTTCTCCGTCAAATCACAAACAATCCATTCGATCCATGGCCTTATCGGCTCCCTGAGCCGCCCTTCTCTGCCGTACCGGGCAGCATCGTCCACTGGGATATAGACACCGAAGCCCAGCTACTCAGACCCCGCCCGCCACCTCTGATCGGAGGACCGATTGATTTTTCGGCACCCCAGTTTTTCACAACTCCCATCAGTAGAAACCCGAATTTGGATCTGTTGCGTGCAGAATGCGCGTGGGATATCGAACGGGATAAGCTCGTACAGTGTATCATCTGGTCTGATCCCGACTCGAACGACGGCGAAAATAGGATTTTTGAACTCCGGTACGGTGATGATGAGATTGGGTGTTTACCGATGGTAGCTGGCTTGCGAGAACCCTTCAACAAGGGCTTGAATCCTTTTATATGTTTTTGCGGGTGTGGGATGCCGAAGAAGGAGGACGTGCATGTTAGGATAGCTGTCAGGAGTGGTGTGTTATTTTGGTTCCCGTATGATATCAGGTCGATTCCAGAGGTATATATTCACCCAATCCTATTCCAAGTATCCAAGGTTGGATACAGTAGATGGGTTTCTAAATATCGGGGGTTATGATGATGATGATTATGATGATGATAGGGTACCCGGAACTTCAAAGCCTACAATTATGAATCCGCGGGATCTCGACCTTGGTTTTGGTTTGACGCGGCCGCACAAGCAAAGGATGAACTGAAGACTTATTTCAAAATTAAGGGCGATACCCTATCGGTAGTCGATATTTCTCTTATCGAACGCACGGAAGCACTTCGGTTCAAAAGTGCTCGAGAACACGCTAACTGGTACGGCAGCCTCGACATCCTTTCACTAGTCGTGGAACGAGTCAACGAGGTATGCTTTCTGGTTCAGCATAGAGTCAACTTTTTGAGCATGACTTGCAAATGCACACGTATGAAACGCTTGGAAATACAGGATAGAAGGAGGTTGCTGATGCGGAATACTCATGACTGTGCTGAGCTATCCCGGCATTTTCCGATTAAGCATTATCCTAGGTGGGGTATTATGGATCAGACTCTTGGGAGTATTTATCTTGAGGAGCATGGTGTTGAGCTCAAGTTGGATTTTCTCCCTAGGGCTTTGGATGATCTTGTCATTGATGAATGATGATGGAAGATGGCTCTTAGGTAGAGGGATTGGCATATTCATGTTGGTCACCGTATATTAAAGCCTAGCCTGTTAATTACTTCATAAAACCTTTTTTTTTGTTTCGTGGCGTTACGCTGCTGGACCAGAAGTATATATATATTCATGAATGTAGGCCGGAAATGGTCTACACGTATGCACTCATTCGATTTGATAAAGCTATTGGCTTCTGAGCCAGACATTCTACCCTTGTGAGATTCGGATTTTCTATTTAAACCTAGAGAATCCAAGGGGTTGCTCAATCACTCTATTCCATATGTATCATCAAGATATAAGGAGAAATCTTGAGAACACTTTAATTTCCAAATAAATTCTCTTCCTTTCCTCTCCTCCATCGAAGAATTACCGGCGTTAATAAAAAAGGCCTGGTTAAAAGAAGAGTCGGCAATTGCGGCTATATTTTCTCTGAATGAAATCGAGTGATGACCTCAGGATAAACCTTTGAATTGCTTCAATATACCCTCCAAAACTCCGAAAACAAACTATGATACAGATAGATAGGGTATATAACTTTAAAATGACTGGAATATCAGGCTGTGTAGTCATAAGATAGCTAAGAAACATCTTGTCAAGATGTTTTCGATTTCTTGAAATCCTTTCGCTCACGAACCAGGCGTTTTGCGTCTTCGAATTGAGACAGAAGCTTTTTAGCCTGTTCTTTCTTGATTTCACGTTGCTGGAATCTGTAAAAGTCCGGATAGTAACCCTTCTTCGCCTTCTTCTCTTCTTTCTTGAGTCGTTCTGCGATTTCTTCCGCGGTCGGTGGAGGTCGCGGTCTGCTAGAACGGACGACTGTAATGAACCCATCTTCATCGGGTTCGTTCGCTTTCCGCCGTCTTTCTTCTTCTTCGGATTTTAGGCGCTTGTCGTAGGCTTCGAGAGAATCGTCGACGAATTTTTGGAGCCATTCGGGGTCGGGATACATTCTTTCGTGGTGATCTATGTAGCCTATTTTTTTTCATTTAAGGTTCCCGTTAGTAATCCTTACTCATACCGTGCAAATGAAAACCCTTTACATTATTTTGGGGGTTTCCACTTACGTGATTCTCCAAGTTCAGGTATTAAGTTTCCTTTCCCTATTCCACTACCCCAGAAATAGTCTATCTTTGGGTTATCCGTTGAATTTGCTTTCACAGCTTTCATTGCCAGATCGCATGCCGACTGATCTACAAAGACTGCCACAGCGGTTGTACCCGGTGGGTGCAGCGTTCTATTCCATAACGGCGGCCAAGGAGCTGTTTCGGCAGCAGACTGTGTAGTCCCAGCTGTGTTCCTCTTCCTCTTTTTGCTTTTGATCACCTGGGTCTCATCTGATGTGTAAGGACGGGGTGGTAGGGGTTCATCACTGAATATAACAGTTTCGATTCGACCGCCACCTATGGCTGTGAAAAGAGCCTTCAGGTGGTGTACTGTGGCGTCATAAGGTATCGAGGAAAGAAATAAGGACCGGCCGTTGATGTTTGGATGAGCGTTTATGACTGGCGTATACTGAGGATCGTGAGGTTTGACGAAGAGGTAATGGAAGATCGGTTCCGACGACGAAGAAGGGGCGCTGAGAGTTTTCAATCGGACGGGTAGTGTCGTTAAGCCTTTATGAACCTTTGCGACAGTGTTTGGAGGTACGCTGAGGGAAGCAAGTGTCGCTGCGTCCAGGCGCTTGAAGCCGGAGAGGTCCACTGAGGACCGTAATATGGGCTGAGATTCGGAAGCGTCTGACATGTCGTCGAACCAGACGGTTGCTCCGGATGTGCGATCGAACTGTGGTTTCAAGGTTGGAGGTTGAAGGTTGGAAGTTGAAGGTTGAAAATTATTTCGAGTCGCGGAGCCGAGCAGCGAAAGACGACACCCCGGCCGCCAAGCCAGATCGAAACGAGACCGCCGACTATGCCCATCCAGGCACCTCCCCAGACGAACAACCAACCAACCAACCTACCTCGACTTCACGACAGCTCCACATGTGGAAAGCCCCCAACAGATAAACTGTAGCATGCCCTCAGACGACGGGCAGGCCATTGAAGGCCCGTCGACGGGTTCGGAGACTGCAGACATTCACGTGCACGTCAATCCCGAGCCCGAACGATCTGCCGATGTCCCTCTCGTGGTATGACACCTACCGAAGCTCGGGCTCTCACTAAGTCACCGTGTGCTGATCTATTCAACCTGTAATCTAGATTGTCGAGAAAACTTCGGACGACCATACCGCTCATGGCTCTGTTCCAGGGTCGGAGGCCTACGAAAAACGCGCAATGGATGCGAAGCCTGACATCCTTCAAGAGTACGAAGACACAACCCTAACGAACGGCCATCCGAATCCGAAGGCCGAGCTTCCAACATCGGCTCCCAGTTGGTCTGGACTTCCGGCGCCAGGACCATCAGAAACGGATGCCGGAATACCGCCTCTATCGTCGACTGCAGCCGTCCCAGAAACAGATGGTGTTGTTTCCGAAGCTACGAACGACGACGATGAGGATGGAGGCGATGATGGATTTGACGATTTTGACGACTTTGGAGAAACCGTGGAGGGTGACGGTGACTTTGACGATTTTGGGGATTTCGACGATGCACAGCCAGCAGCTGCGCCCACTCTCACAGATGCCTCTACTTTCGACGATGCGCCCAGTAAACCTGTAAGCTGAACTATAGTTTTTCCGTGCGGTTTTATTGTTTCTTTACACTCTCTCCTTTGTAGCCAATGCTCTTGATCATAACGGTCATTGGTTTTATTTTCATTACTCTACCTCATTATAGAGATCGTACCGTGACTCGCTGTGCCAAAGCAATTCATTTCTTTATGATTATGTCTTTACTAATTACCTTGCGACTTGGTTCTTTGTCGTCTAGACCTTCCCCGACCTGACAAAACTATCAACGGATGAGATGAAATCTCGGATAGAGGAGATCGTGTCGTCACTATATCCACAGAGCGAGACACCCAATAGCCAACCCTCATCACCTTTACCAACTACCAATGGTGCCTTTTTAACGGAGCGCAGGTAATTTAACTCTATCATGCCTGCCCACAGAGACTGTGTCTTGGTTCTAAATCTATTCTTCTAGCCAATCACTATGGACACAGCTCTGCACTCCACCGCCTTTACAACCGCCAAACTGGAAATTATCTCGTATCCGCCGTCTCTTCTTAGTCTCTCTCGGTGTTCCTGTCGATCTTGATGAGATACTACCTGCAGGCACAAAACAGAAAAAATTGGTCTTGCCTTCCGTTTCTAATTTGCGCAAATCATCAGACACTGGCCGCGGCGACGGGGATAAGGCAACCCGTTCTTCCTCTCGGCGGAGGAAAGAAAAGGATGCGCAGGCCAAACTGGTGGATGTGCCATCCGCAAGGATATTATGCTCCACAAGTGACCTCAAACTGCGAGCATTCACTGTTGATGAGCTAGAAGAGCACGTCAAGAAGCTCGAGGAGGTTACTAAAGAGGCAAGCGAGACGCTGACCTATTGGCTCGGTCGGAGGGAAGCAGCTATGGGTGACAAGGAAGCGTTTGAAAGGGTTATTGAAAACTTGGTGGAATTTGCGAAGAAGAAAAGATAGGGTAAGGAACCTTAGGTAAGGGCGGAGAATTGCAAGCGATGGTATATTACTATTTTGAACCTGTTGGGTATATAATTTGGCGTCGGAAGGAAAGCAAAATGATGTACAATTAAGGTTAGGATCTATTTATGGAAGTCAAAGTGGGCCTGAGACTCTCGAAAATTCTTGTCTCTAAAAGCAATCATCTAGAAGTTCGAAATCAATATCAAGTCTCCAAAGCAAACGATTGCTGCAGTATTTTAGGTGTTATATTAAGCAAGTTTTCATATTCGCGTATCTGCATATCTGCAGGACAGACAAAAATGCCCAGCGATGATTGCTTAGCCTCCATCGCTTAATTATCGCCCGGACATGGATATGATGAATGATAAATCCACGGATCGAGAGCTTAGAGCAATCTTCTAGAAAACTTGGCAATTAGCTAGCTTTGCCACATGCGTGTAACCCGCATATTCAATTGCCATGATGATTAAATATATACACACTTGATACTTCAAAATACAAACTCGCTGCCTAACGCCTGTCATATCGATCTCTTCTATCTCGGTCCCGGTCTCTATCTCTACCACTGCCCCGGTCTCTGTCCCTATGCTTTTCCAGTCTATCCCGATCATAATCTCGTCTTCTTGGACTTGTACTTCGAGACCTCGACCTCCTATAATTGCTACTCCTCCCTTCGGAATATCGGCTGCTGCGATGTTTATCTTTATCCTTATCGCGATACCTATCGGAATCGCGGTTTCTGTCACGGTTATCATCCCGTCGTTCCTTTCTCGACGCATCTCTATCGCCTTCACCTCTCTTTCGATCGCTAGAATCGAAAACCATATCATAAGTTTTTTCCGAAGAGCGTCCACCCTCTCTATATTGTTGTTTACTCTGGAGCTGCGACGAGCCCCCGAATCCCCTCTTGTTCGCGTGAGCCCTGCGCTTTTCATTCGTCGACGTTCTCCAAGAATCCGACAGTTTTGAAACACTCTGTGAAAAGTCGACGTGAATTCTATGGTCATCAATCAACACCCCATCCATCTTGAAATACGCTTGCTCGCAATCCTTCTGATTCTCGAATTCGATAAAAGCGTACTGCAAACTATCCCCGGTTCTTTTATCGCGAATCACTTCGCAGGATAAAATCTTACCGAACCGTGAGAATATGAGCTCCAAATCCTCACCCTGAGTGACAGGATTCAGTTTGCACACGAACAGCACGTTTTCTGGAGGCTTGACATCCGCGAATGGTAGGTCCCCCACCATTTCGAGAGTTAACGCCTGCGCACGCGCCTCGCGCTCCCGCCTTTGCCGTTCCGCGGTTTCTTCATCGACCTCCTCGTCGAGATCTTCATCTTCGCCGATTCGGACGGTTGCAAGTTGCGCCTTTGTGGGGACCGGGCTTTCGGGAGGTTCCGCGAGGCCAGGTGGGTCGTCAAACGGATCGTCCAAGACGATCGTGTGTCGTATTCTGATATCCTTAAGCGGCCAACCTTTGTCGTCACAAAAGGCGGCATTGATGGCCTCCAATGTGTCGAAACCCTCCACAACGCGACCAAAAATTGACCCTTTGCCATCCAGGTGGTCTAGGTTGTCGCCAAGGGTGATGAGAAATTGCGACCCGCTTATCCGCTTCCCTTCGTCATCCGGGTTTGCCGGAGCCGTTGCCATGCTCACAGTCCCTCGCTCGGTGTGTTTTAGTTTGGGAGAAATTTCGCTGTCAAAGTACTTTTTCGAAGAACCGTCCAGCAGTCCCCAGATTGATGTACCGCCATCGCTACCCGCTTGTCCTGGCCCTATCGGGTCGCCGGTTTGGCAGCTAAAGTCCTTTTGGATATTATAGAATGGGCAAAAGTTGTAATATTTCATTTTGCAGAGCTTGAGAAAGTTGAGACAAGTTTTCGGGGCATCTTCGGCCAGGAGATCTATAACGATGTCTCCGGCGCTGGTTTCCAGAAGCACAGACATGATTGGTGGTGGTGTTCGCGAGGTCGATGAGACAGCTTCTAACGTTAGCGTGGATATATCGAAATGTTTGCGCGTGTAGCGAGCCGTGGATTCATGAATACCGATTTGGCGAAAAATGGCTATTTTTTATATCGGGAGGTATCTGTTGTTTGAGATGCGACAGTGTAGCCTATTCCGTCGGCAGCCATTGACCGAGTAGGGGAGATATCTGGATGCCTAGAGGTTGAAATCAGGCGCGTGATTGTATGAAGCTCCAAGTTGATGCATTTATGCGGCTCTGCGTTCGATGTGCAAGCTCGCAGGCTGGTAATTAGGCAAGCAGGCATGCAGGCATGTGGCAGGGGTTTCGCAATGGTCTTCCCGAAAAAATACCACATTCTTCAACCTCAACCTCAACGCAAAAGGAGCCTCCTCTCAACTCCCAAGTCAAGTCAGAAAGGCCTCGGGAATTAATCATTAATAGCAAAAATTACCTCTGCTTTCCGATTCACGGAAAAGGCCAGTGTATGTTTCGAACTTCCCGGAGGATTCATACGGCACAAGCAACCCAGACCTTCGAGTCCGCTTGAAATCGAGGCTACCATGCGAGTCATCCGTCCATTCTACCAACTTTTGAAAAGAGTGCCGACAGTGTACTGACGGCTAACTGCATCAAATGAAAACAACAAGCGGCGTCACCAACTGGACACAACATCAACTAGCAGTCAACATGAGGGCCATGCAATTTATTACGTTCTCCCCAAAGAACGCTAGTTATGTAACACAACGGCCGAGCAATCAAGAGGCAGAAGACAATACCCCCCCTACGGATTCTGATCTTAACATAAAAGTAGGTCACACTTCCGCGGCTATCCGTCAGAAAATTGCAAGCACCCGTCCATATGTTGATGTTGTTTGGATTCTAGAAGGCAAGCCCTAGTCCCGAGACTAGGCAAGCCCCTGAAACCACGGATAACAGCCCAGACTAGGATAACAGGAAGAACTATGATCCTCTTTGTTCACTGTTTCCTTTCCATGGACACTAGCATATGCATTTGCGGTATGCGGTTAATATATGAGGGCGCCTGCAGCACTCATAGCAAGCCATTCTAGAGGTTTTTGTTGACAGGAAATTGGTATCAGGACAAAAATGTCTCTTCCCGCAAATGTTATCAAGACTTGGTCTCGTTCTCAGCGGGGTTTCCGTAAAAGGCAGTTTTTTGACACACGACTGGCACCCCCTTGCGTTTCCATTTGCGTCACCCAGATGTGCGCCCCAGAGTATCCCCCAGACTATATCCATTCTAGAAATGAAAGCAACAAACTACCTATGACAAGAGCTACTTTTCTGGTTCCACGGTGGTTTAAATTAGGACATTGATCGATCTCTGTACCACAATACACTTCAAAGGCGTTATTACCCAATTCTTTCAGACAGCCTGCTGTACAATGTTTCCCCAGATTAGAATGTTTCTACTAGTCTCAAGAAGCTTGCTCATCAAATGCTCCTATCAATCAGTTGAAATTACCAATGAGGCAAGTCTCCGTGATGTGAGGAAACCTAAATCCGACGATTGCAGAATTGATACACCTGTGAAAATAAATCCACGACTCGAAGGAGGGGGTTATCACTACATACAGGTCTGCGGCCGAATCGACTTGATGATTTGTCCCACATACCTGCCAGAAGCCGTTCATTTCATCCCAGGGATAACTTTAAAAATGGCGTAAATATTTGCCAACACTCGGTCTTCCAAGCCGGCTTCCAAGGTGATTAAGTTTTTTTTTTTTTTTGTGGAAATTATGAGGTACCTTCTTGGAGTGGTAAACGGCCTACATGTTGGAGTTAATAGTTGAGAGATACTTGTTGTAAAAGAAGGAAGGTTGCCACCTGCTACTGAGAAACGTGGGATGGATGCCTCACTGCTTGGTCTTTTCGGGGCGACTAACGTGTTCCTGCAGTTGATTGAGCATGGATTTCATTGGGAAGGATGGACCGTAGGTTACATTAGCCCCCAACCTTGTTTCTTCTTGTTAATTATTATTTTTCGTTCTTTATTCTTTGCGGAGAAATATTTACGCACGATTGGTGACATGATACCCTGTGACAAGCATACATACATACATACAATGAATGAAGATCTATCCAAAAGGGACTCTCCACCGGAACAATCCGCTGTCTCGCAGAAAGAACTTATTTCGTTAGTTTGTTCGAGGATGCAAGCACTCCGATGTTTCTCTTTATTCCCCTTCATAATGCCTTCGGTGATAAAGAACGATCGGATTGCCAAGCCCGTCTTTCCAGCACGGAATCCTGGAAGAAAACTAGTGTCCCCTTATAGTAGATTGGCTGAAATCATATTTGCAGCAGCTATCCGTCCGTCCGTCTGTGCCCCAGATGTTCGAATGTTCGACTTGAAACGGATAGAAGACCCTTTGCCTCGTGACAATGGTTAGCTCGCCAGGTATCTCATCAATGAGGAAATTATTTGATTTATTTTTTTCTCATATTATCAAGAAGAGTCTGTACAGTTTCTACGTTTGAAGAGGAATAGAACCATGGTTATATTTTATTCTATGCCTAGCAATCTTTAATTAGGACCTTTATTTGTTCATAAGAGTTTGACTTGTTTCTTTATTCATCTTCCCGCCGGTTCTCTAGGAAACTTAGAGCTTGAGTAGCTTGCAAGCTTCAAACGCAGCTACAAACGTCTCTTAGATGTGCATTCCCGATGTGCATTCCCGTATCTATCCTTTCGAGCCACCACCTCGAGTTGATGGATAATCTGCTGCAGCGCTGTATAGAAGGACGTATCGCTGCATGTATCGTACAGCCAATGAGATCTCACATTCTCGATTCAGGATGTTTCCCGGCTGGTCAATAGAAATGCTCAGATCGAGATGTCTTGAAAGGAAAGGCATTGCATTGTTAGATCCGGATATCCCTTGAACCTTTGATCCCGTCCGACGCCGCCACCAGCGGAAAACCAGCTGGCTTGCCTCCCAATCTTCCACAGCCTAGATCTATAAACTATCAATGCCTGCATTATAATCACGATACTATCATGTCCTCTGTTCAGAGAGAGATTTAATATTTAATCTGAAACCACGCTAAGAGAAATCCCAGCTTGTCTTTGAAGTTGGGATATATCGATATTGGATGGTTTGCATGCAAAATGGAAAAATCAACCGCACCCAACCAAGGTGGCCTCGATTTCTGGCCAAGGTCTCGATCAAAAATCACAATCATATTATATTATTATATATGAGATAAACAAGATTTTTGTTTTGATAGCTTGACGGCAATCAAATTTGCAGACTGAATCAAACATTTCAAGAATTCTAGAATTGGATTCTAGAATCAAGATCGAACGTTCGAACCCGTCAATCTTGCAATCTGTTTCGAAATAATATGAAGTCAGCAAGGGAATCTGATATGAAGACTCGTTTTATCATCATGACTAGAATAGAAAAAAAAAAAAAAGAGAGAGACTGGAAGAGCAAGCTTTATAATTAACTACTTTTTAAATGTGAAGCTGGCACAGCTGCGGTTAGGTACGTGCTACATCCCCATCCCGCAGGAATCCATATATGCTTACTTTGATATATGCTTCTATCACAATTTCAGATGGAAATTCGAGCTCCTATGTCCCATATATAATAAACTTCAGAGCCCCCCCATCGCTCGGATTTAAACCCCAATCCTAAGACTCCTGATCCCCGCAAAAGACTCCAATCACAAATCACATTTCAAGGTCTCTCCTCATTATACAAGTTTTGAATTTGATAAAAGGGCACATTTGCTAGCGCTTTGGTGGCACCGGTCATTCAAAGCACTTTCCCCACTCCAGTACCTGACAGGTTAACCGTTAACCCATCTTTTTTGTGTAATCCTCTTTTTTAAAAAAACAACTTTCTCTTCGAAGCTCCTTCTGGCTGGCCAAACTGTCTTTGTTATTTGATGCGAAAAATTCAGATAACCCATTCCATTTATATCTATCGATAATTTTATAAATCATCTCGAGCACTATCAAATAACCAGACCAGAGATAAAAAAATAGAATCTTAGCAGTTCGATTCTAAACTGCTCTGAACTAGCTAGCTTTGTTCAATAGCCTTATCAGAAGCCTTTCGACGGGTCGAAGGTTTATTCAAATCATACATCATCCTCCCCCCAGGACCCATCGATCGCATTTGATATCTGGGAAATATTCTATTCCACGTCCAACAATAAGATGCAGAATTTCAACAGGCATTCCTATCCGGGAGGGTATACAGCCTCCCCTACTCCTTCGTACTCGCAGAGACCAACTTTGGGGGCACCTTTTGCCCGCCCGTCAAGACCGCAACCAGCCCGAATAGAAGAGGCTTCTTATTCGCAGATAGGAGCCTCAGGCTCTACTCAGAATAACACAGCTCGTAAACGAGTTAACGTCGCGGTAAATACATCTCTCAATTTTTTTTTTTTTCCCTAATCCATCTCTGGCTCTTACTAACGAGTTTTACTTTTTTTTTCAGTGCGGACGATGTAGAAAGCGAAAGATCCGTTGCAGTGGAGATCCAGGTTCAGGTGGCAGCTGCCAAAACTGTAAGAACGCTGGACTCGCACAGGGACTTTGTCAGTTTCTACGAGTCCAGTGCAGAGAATTGCAGCTCAATGAACAACCGCCACCCTCGACGTCGGATATCCACTCTGCTCTCTATCATGAGAGTAGATACGACCCTGCTGCATGTATTAGCAGCACCCTATCGACAACATACCCTGCTGCGGCCTGTATTTCGGCACCTCCAATAATGAATAGCAATGGTCACTTTGAAAATCAGCTAGCAGGAGTTCTCCCATCCCATATCCACGGCCTGCAAGCAAGTCGATCGCTACCGACAATAAGCCGTCGTTCTCTTGCATCCCATCAGGCTCTCACCCAAAGTTCTCAAGAGAGTGACCATCTTTCGCTCCTCGCCACGAGCGCTGCAGTCGTAGCCAGTTTGCCCGGACCGAGCGAGGAATACACCAACTCGGATCTCACAAACAATGAGGTCGATCTCCCAACCTGCGCGCCATCAAGCTATGGCCTATCTTCTTTGTCGCATTGGAACAATCATGCCGTAGAGGAAGTTCTGCGCACCGTCGCAGAGTTGCCTCATCTCCGCCCAACAGCGACCGAGCCTAACGCCCGCGAGACGACGAAAAGTTACGTACCACCGGGCATAACCACCGATCAATCCTTATACTTTGAAGGAACATTCGCGCCACCAGTCGCCACAACGTCCCCCGGTGTCTCCACCTATCTTCAGACATCAAATGTTAGAGATGGTAGCTTCTCGGACGCATTTAATTACAGTCATCTCGCAAGTGGTTTGAGCCATATGGGAATCAAGGTCTCCAAACCTCGACCGGGTCCACCTCCGTCGCCATCTACTCTCCAAAACCCCATAGATAAAGGGGATGCTGATGCGCAGGGCCATGTGGTCTACGCAGGGAGTCTTCCAAGCAATTACCCTCTCATACCCTACAATTTCGTCCGTTATCCCCACCATTCAAATCCGATCGATGTCTATAGCGTTCGACCAAACGCTGTATCCGCTCGCAAATTCTCAGATTCATCCACTCCCTCGCCGACAACTCTAACTCCACTAGGCGAAGACAAAGACACCCGAGCGTTAAGCTTACCAGGGAAGAATCGGATCTCTTCCACCTCTTCTTCTTCTTCTTGCTCCTCTTCCTCCTCCTCTCTTTCTCCTACTTCTGCAATGGGTGCACATGGTTCAAAAGCCTCAATGAAACATACCCAAACCTCTACTCCTCCGCAGAACATTATGCGAGATAGCATTCAGCGAGAGGTTTCACGGCGGCCGAGTAGTACCACCGTGTCGATCGAAAGGACGGAGTTCCAACATGGAGGTCCTATGATTTCCATCTCTAGGACCACGGCTCAACCCATGCGGGCAATCACTGCTCCTCGTCCGAGCTCTGCGGGGTGTGGTTCTGCTGTGGCTAGTCCGAAATTGAGTTACGATCCCTTGCCGTATAATTACAGCCAGCATAGACACCCTACGGTGGGTCATTAATTTTTTTGCCTCTTTTGAATTACGATGGGTTTATTTTTTGGTTTTTTGGCTAATTTGGAGGCTCTTAACAAGTTATTATTGTTTCCGCTGCTTTCTTCTACGTTTCGGTTGGTTCTTTATTTTGCAGGTATTTTGTATCTCGGGTGGGTTTTGCACGTCTGCTTGTTTGAGTTATTTTTTGGAAAACTTTTACTCGGATTGTGGATTGTTTTTTTCTTATTTGCTTATTGCGATTTTGGATCTCGGTAGTAGTGATCTTGGTTTGGGGTGGTTTTAATTTGTTCGACCTTTATTCTTAAATTCTTCTTCTTCTTAATGTCTATCGATCTTTTATTATCATTATTGTTGTTATTCTTATTCTGAAAGGAAATTGGAATTTTGGATTATATCGTATCGTATCGTACTTTGACGCAATCTTTGATTTGTTTTTGAAAAATTGAAAAAGACAAAAAAAAAGTATTGTTTTCCAGTTGGTGTTTTTCTGTCTTTCTTTTTGGTTGCACGCTTTCTTAAAATCTTGCATGTATGGTTAGGCATTTTATTTAGCAATCGGGGTATACTATACGGGGTACCAAAAGGCAGGCAGGCAGGCAGGCATACGGACAAAAAGTCTTTGTTAGACACGCATCATTCCTTTTATAAGTACTTTATTCTCATCCATTCTGTTTTTCTTTCTTTCTTTCGCTGGGTTTAAACAAAAAAAATCAAATTGGGCAGTACTAATAATAATAATATAATAATTTTTGTTTTTATCACATTTGTATGCTAAAAATCCCAAGGCGCTGTTAACGTTACTTGAACTTTTCCATTTTTTAGCAACGCAAAATATAAAAACACCGTGTTGTATTTCTTCAACGTCACCCGCTTTTTGGGAAACCTATTCAAAATTTATCCAACCGCGCGCCGCATCGCTCAACGTTAAATATACTCATCGATATATCCATATCCCGACTACAACCATCGCAATCGATACCCAGACAAGATACATAAACCCAACTAGCCCAACGGACCAAAAAATCCTCCCCCCCCCCCCCCCCCCCCCGCCATATATCTAGAAAAAAAAAATACCAAGAAAAAAAAGATGGCTCCACCACCACTCAGAGGCACCACCGCAGGTATCAGAAGACTGAAACTCACAACCAAGCAAGTCAACGGAGGATACTACAAGGGTACCGGATCGGGGGCTATGGGAGAACATACCAAATGGGGTGGATATAAATTGAACCCGGCCAAGATGAGGAATTATGTCGTGCCGGATATGACTGGGTTTAAGGTCCGTTAACC
>LDDX01000232.1:756866-773630 GCA_012184315.1 Arthrobotrys entomopaga
CATATGGTAGTAGGACAAGACAAGTTCGAGGCGTCGACGGCACAGTCCAGTAAAAATTAACGTACCCAAGACATCCACAATCACAATCGTCTTTCGTATATATGTTCAACCACTGCAGTACCGTGCCACCTTTAGCTCTCGATCAAAAGATCTAGCCTCTAGCACACACTCATATATATAGGAAAGGCGTCGTATCGACGTAATAACCAGGCCCAAAACGTTGCAAACTACGATAATGATGGTGCCACCCCGAAAAAATCAATATATAGACGAACCGGACAAGGGGGAATGCGCTGATAAAAAAAAAATAATAACAAAATAATAACAAAATAATAGAAATAATAGAAATAATTAAAAAATAAACCATGCTAATAAGCTCTGGGAAAGTCTAGTGCATGGACATGGACACAGGAACGAGGCCCACGTTTTTATCCACCTCGCACGTCCTTATTAGATGCATGTGTCTATTGAGCTCGGACGCATGCAGAATTTCAACCCACGACATCGAGGGGTTGTGAATATCTCTTAATAACGACGGGGGAATATATTATTATTGATCGAACGCGCGACCGTTAGTATATCCAGCGCCGCTTTGAGAGAGAGAGAGAGAGAGCAACTGCCATACTACCGGTATACCCTTGCATTCGAACGTTTGTGCGATAATATTGATTGATATGACAACTTGTGGAAGAATATTCATTCGAATCCCAAGAAAGAAAAAAAACACCTAAAGGATTGACGTGCGAGAAAAATAAAAACAAAATGACAGAATAGAATAAAATGAGGCCTACCTAGAATTATAATTGGCGATACTCGTTTGAATGGTATATATCTGTTGAAGTTTTTCGAAGGTGGCGATAATCGCAGGACGGATATGTTTCAAGAAGTGTTCACCAAAGCTTGAAAGGGCAACTTGGACGTCGTCTTGATTTCAAAAAAATAAAAAAAAAAAAAGACACCAAGGGAACCCCCAATTCGTCTTCTGTGGGCAAAGATGGCCGGTGAACTCGTTTTTGCAAGGTGTTCGGTCGACTCTTTTTTGATGAATTTGGGGGAAAAGGGAAACTCGAATAAATTCGGGCACTCGGTGTTCGGATATTAGAGGGTGAAAGAGGGAATCAAAAATTCTAAAAAAAAAAAAACAAAAAAAAGTATTCTGGCGGAAAGAGGGAAAAGCTAAGAGAGCTATTTGGACCGGGCCTGACAATCCAGCCCCGAAGCAATGGACGGCGTTTTTTTTCTACGGCCTGGAAACCCGATCGTGAAGGGTCAGGATGGATTCTATTTTCATAGTAAAAGATATCCTTAAACTATAATTTCCAAACAAAAAAAAAAAAGACTTGCATCGAACGAGGTGGGTGGTCTTCGAGCGAAGAGGGAGGAAGAGCGACTTGTGAATTTTGGGACCGGAGAGATGGGGCCTGCTTTTATACTTAAAATTAAAAAACAGCAGGGAAAGGAAACCAAAAAAAGGACTGGACCCTCGACGGCTAACTGTTGGAAACAAACCCGTCGACACCACCACCACCACCCATCCACCCATTACCACCAGTAAGGATCCAACTCCAGTCAACTTGTATAAATACCCACCCGGCCCCTCTCAGAACTTTATCGAATCCTCCTCTCCTTCTCCCTCTCCCTTCAATCTCTATGATGGGTTTTCATCCCGATTATAACCACAAGTCATGATTTTCTTGCTGTGTTTGCAATGCTTCTAGTGCTTGGTTTGACTTCGCTACCTTGAAAACTGTCGATGAAGTCTCTCGCCAGAATTGACTGACTGGGGGGGTACCTTTTTAATTAATCCGTGCTTCTTGGAATCACTTGACCACAAAACACCCCAAATAAGATTCCTGATACCCGGGATTCCTCCCACAAAACAAAAAGAAGAAGAAGAAGAGATAATTCTGCTTTTTTGATACATAGATGACCGCAGCTGTATGCTTCCGTAATGTCCCCCCTCCCGCGAGTTCAAAATGGCTCTTTAAATTCACGCCATCGATGGATCTCCGGTCTTGAGGAGCTAGTGGTCTAGCTAGGACCGTGGCTAGCCTCTCTCTCCCGCGAATCCGTTTTAGCCTTAAGAAGACATGTAGTCGAAGCGAACGTTGCACACACACATAATGCTTTAGTAGTTAGAGATATATGGTGCGCATTTTTAGCAACAAGACACCTGCGCTGCATTAATTGCGCTGCACTGCACTGCACTGAGCTAGCTTGCGCTTGCCTTTGCATCGTGACATGGCCATTGAAAGCTTGTCCCTAAAAAATAATTCCTCGAGCAAACAAACAAAAAAAACAAATGAAAAAAAAATGCTCGCCATTGCTTTGCATTACATTATTATTATTATTATTTAGTTTCGAACATTATTGCATAAGATATCATGGCTTCATCCACGACCAATCCGTTCGAAAATAATAATAATAAAGACCTAGCGGTTGTGTTACAAATTCGAACGGCCGGTTCCGCGGAGTGGAAATTCAAACGGGCTAGAACATATGCAGCAGGCGCCTCTAGCTCTGCTTTGCGCTAACATATAATATACTAGATTTTAGTCTCGAGGATCTTACAATCATCTATATATCTACTATATCCAACTGGGTCTAGCTATCGTCAGACCGAATCGTACTGTTGTCTTCAAGATATATATACTTAAGTACTTGATACGACGATCGCGATCCTTCTTGAACAGCTGCTGTTGCATGCTCCCTTGCGCAATCCTGACACACATCAAACCACAATCACGTGATTGGTCATGTATAAAAAATCATTCGCTGATATATATAACTTTGGAAATGTGAAGCTTCCACCCATACCTCCAATATAACGTTTCTTGTATCTTCATAAATTCTTTAGCTTCCTGTTCCTCGACGTAAATCCGGGTATCTTTTTAGTATTTCGGATAAAAACAAAAAAAAAAAAAAAGTCTTCAATATCAGAGTAACAAATGGGAGCACACATCCCATATATATGTTCGGTAGGATACGCGTTCCTTTATAAAAGCTTTACTAGTAGACCGAGAAGGCAATAGATATATATATCTATACCCCGATAATATTACATAATGTTAACGCTGATAGCATTTCGAGATCCCCTTTTTCTTAAAAAAAAAAAAAAAAAAAAAAAAAGCGACAAAACTCCGAGACTCCTGATAATAGGATCTTTTCGTTAAGAAATCGGTCGTCGGTCGTGCAGGCGAGAAAAGAAGCTGATCGCATTTAGGCGTTTCGCTTAACCACTGCTTTTACTTCTCCGTTTCTTTTATTTTCTCTTCGTGTCTATAGAACCTAAGGGGGAATAGGATATGGATATAAAATAGTTTTTTTTATTCATCATCCACCGGCATCTCATCATCAATATATCTAATCAACGTGATTCTCATCTCCGTTGTATCATGACCTCGAAGTATATCGCTAACAAAATGCACATCAACTTGCATTTGCACCTGCGTTTCCAATTCATGGGGGTTAGCATACGCCGAAAAGAGAGAGAACATGAGTAGAGTTTAATGCCGTTTCACGAACCATTTCTAATGCTCCTCTGATAACACCACATAGCATATTAGAATACCACAACTCTTGCTGCGCCTTCCCATCATCCGGAAGCTCGACGAAATCCGCCAGCGGATTTTCATCCAACAGCAGTGAAAACTGTTTATTATCCGAGCTCCAATTCGCGATTGTGGGTATGATGTTTAAGAACATTTTGAACCCAACCTAGAAAAGAAGAAACACCAGAGAGAAATCTCGTCAGCTCCAACATTTTTATTTCTGGAAACGTGAAATGGATTCTAGTAAGGACCTTGGAGATGACATCCGCCGTGTCCCTAAAGTTGGCGCATTTCTGCTGCATGTTGCTCTTCGCTAGGAAGTCTTCTATTAAGCGTAGCCCGATATTATATCCCATCTTATCCAGCTGTTTGTTGACTTCAGTGTAGTCTCCGTCGAGGTCTTTGCATAGTTGCGCGACAACGGAACCGTATGTCAATGTGACGAGCTCGGCGTTCTATCAACAAGAGTGAATGGTTAGGAATGCCATCGAACCAGGATAAACAAATATCTTCGGGTATATGCATGAATGCGTGTACGGCGCGGTTGTAGAAGAGAATAGGGAGGGTAGAGGAGCCCAACGAACGATTTTGTCTGTCCTGGATTTCCAGACTCTATTGATTGTAGGAATACAGATTAGACACCTGAGCGTATCAACTAAAATAACTAACAATGGAACCAAAAAACCTACTCTTCACCAAGTCTTGCTCGTGTTGTGGATGCCATGTTTTAGGTATTATTATCGTAATCGCGATGTTCTAGTCTAGAGCTAATGTCGCCGCGCTTGACAAACCCGGGATCCTTCGAGATAGGTGGTCGTTGAGTGCAATACAATAGCCCTGTCGCCAGCAGGTTGGATCCCTATGAGGCTGGATTTGATAGGGGTTATTTATATGAGCGGAAAAGGGGGACGGGCTTGCGTAGGCCGAACGGATGGCCGGGTGGGATGCGATGGTGTAGACGGTGGTTGAGGTGTGCAAGAAGCTAAGCTGCGGGCTTGAAGCTGCATATGGTGTTGCCTCGAAATGGTAGTGGCGGTGCGGTGGCGGCAATTTCCACGACTAGCCACAACAAATCCATCACACACGCGCGCGAAAGACTCAACTTTCCCTTCAACGACCATCTCGAGCTCGAACTGCAAACTCCAGCAAAACCATCCGATCATTCAGGATTACTGTTTTCCGATACAAAAGCCACCCCTCCCGGACGATATATATAACATTCCAAGATGGCAACAGATAAGCGGAAAGCTCCAAACGACGATGCCTACCTATCAACCTCGAACCAGCTGGTCAAGAGGCAGAAATCAGTGCCCAGGGACACTGGAAATGCAGTCGCGATCGCTTCCTCCTCCTCGAAATCCGGAGCGCTTATTAAAGCTGTACGATACTTCTCTCTAGCGCGATATCTCAGCCAACTGATCGCAGATGACTAACATGTTTCCGTAGATACCTCGAACCAGCGCTTTACAAGCTCCCATAATGGAGCTTACCGGTCATTCGGTATGTTCACACGCCCTTTATTTCTACCACGGCCCGATAATGCTCATGCAGAACGTATAATTAACGAAAATTCAATTTAGGGCGAGGTTTTCGCTGTGAGATTCGATCCAACAGGCGAGCACATTGCTTCCGGGTCTTTCGATAGGACTGTCCGTATGTACTTGACCCTCCTCTCAACCTTCTCGTCTTTCTAGCTAATAGCTACATTCTAGTATTGTGGAACACGTATGGAGACTGCATAAACTATGGAGAAATCAGCGGTCACAAAGGAGCGATACTCGATCTACAGTGGTCGATAGATGGGAGGAGCATATACACGGCGACTTCGGATTCATTGGTGGCAGATTGGGACGTAGAAACGGGTCAAAGGATTAGGAGACATATTGGCCATGAGGATATCGTCAATGCTATCGATATATCTCGGAAAGGGTTGGAGCTTATAATAAGCGGTAGTGATGACGGGACGATTGGTATCTGGGATCCGAGAGTGAAGGAGGCGGTGGACTACATTGAAACCAACTTTCCGATAACCGCGGTGGCTATTGGGGAATCGGGGACTGAGATTTATAGCGGTGGCATCGAAAACGACATCAAAGTAAGTACATTTCCCCCGTTCTATGGTGATATGTATATTGATACTGATTTTTCTCGGTGTTTAGGTTTGGGATTTCAGAAAAAAAGAGGTCGTCAATCATCTGAGGGGGCACACTGATACTATCACATCTCTGAGCGTATCCCCGGACGGCCAGTCTTTACTGTCATATGCGATGGACTCGATGGTTAGAATGTGGGATATTCGTCCTTTCGCGGCCGCTGACCGGACTCTCAAAGTTTTCGAGGGTGCACCTTATGGACTTGAGAAAAATCTGATCCGTGCGAGTTGGTCCCCTAAGGGTGACAAAATAGCTGTCGGAAGTGGCGATCGTACAGCTGTAAGTGTTTTTTTTTTTTTTTTTTTTTTCAAATCAGCAATACCATTTGTGCTTACAATGACAATACTGACGTGAATATTCTAGTGTGTCTGGGACAGTGATTCAAAGAAGCTTCTTTACAAGCTTCCTGGACACAAGGGAACCGTGAACGATGTTCGCTTCATGCCTGGCAATGAGCCCATTAGTAAGTGATCTGTCTTGTTAACGTCGTGAACTGATACCTAACAAAAGTGATAGTTGTTTCCGCCTCATCTGATAGAAATTTACTCCTCGGAGAGCTGGGAAAGTAGTGATGCATGATGCAAATACGATGCAAAACGTTGAGAGATACCCGATTGTACTATACTTGTGCCTTAGAAGCAAACCAATGCCAGCAATTTATTTGCCCCAGAGTGGCTTTAGCGCCATCTGCAAATCTCCCAGCACGCAAATCGATATCGATATACCAGTGAGCACATGAGATCACGAAAAAGTTATAATATGAGCTGAGCGAGACATCCATCCAATGAGAGTGTGAATTAGTCCGGCTTGGCAGACCCTGTCAGCTCAAAAGGTCCGGCATTTTGCGAGTTCGCACACAACACCCATTTGATGGTGGCGAACCGGCGTTTCCAGGAGTCCCTTGTGGCAGTCCCTTTTGGCAGTCCATTCTGGCGGTGCAAAACCACCCCTGCAGGCTCAGGGCCATGAAACCGTTATGCACTGACCCCATACGATATTAATTCCTCAGCCCGTCCGTCGTGACACCCCCTTTGCCTACGCTAACTCGGAAAACTCGCAATCTGCTAGGAAGAATATGCCGCAGAGGAGGGACAAGACGTCCTAAAACAACCTACGACTCCTTTTTCTCTCTATCTTCTCCGTTGATAGACTCCATTCCTCGATATGTCCAGATATCTCAACATTCCGGCCATTCTCGAACCGGTAGTGATGCTTTAACGGCTTTCCTCTTCCAGATTTCGGTGTCACAGCCCACCACACTCATTTTCACACCGTCACTCCTTTGATACAGCAACCAGGGCTTGTGATACCTACTCTTGCTGTTCTCTCCGTATCTTCGCGTCAGAAGACAGTTTAGCCCGAACAGAAATCCTACCCAGTCCGGCCGATGAGTTCACGATATCAATTCACTGGTGTCACCTCTCCATCCAGTCCCCTCGTTCATTTTCTTTTTTCCCTTTCGATGAAAATTCAAACCGACAAATTTTCCTCGATCCAACTTTAGCAAAATCACCCTTCCGGATCGATCGACAAGTCTTTGGGTAGAATGCTTTGAGGTATCGGAGAGTTCAGTTCAATTTCCTAACGGTTTTCACACTCTCCTTTATCGTCTGCTGCCGGGCATCGCAGACATCCATTCTTTCGAAAAAAAAGATCCGACTCAATTCTTTATGCAAATACATAGCAGGGCTAACTAACGACAACTTTCAAAACTCACCCTTATTCAGTCATATATTCATCAATATTTTGCAAGTTCTTCTCGTGGATTGACTCCTTCGTAAACGATATTTTTTTTTTGCAATCGGATAATTTGGCGTAACACACTCGTTCGATACTCTTCGGTTCAAACTATCATTAAAAGCGACATTCAAATACAGTGACTATATAAGTAGTCAACATGCGTTTCTCTTTACCATCGATACCAACATTTCGCATATCATGGGGCCCCGAAGTTCCGAACCCACCATCCGCACCGCATCTTGACCCCAACGGATCACCCTCCAGACGACCGTCGGCAGCATCATCGATTGCCTCGGCGTTTTCGGGTCGTACAGGGTCTTCGAGTGCCCCAAAATCGCCAACCACACCGAGACCCTTACCATCGATTGCGGAGGTAGCGCAACCAATGGCCGCAAGGACAGTTAGATTCCAAACAAGCCAGGCCCGTGCTATTAATCTATCTCGAACGGAGATACAGCCACCACCAGCAGTGACGCCATCCCCACACCCAAGTCCGATGACAAGGGGGCCCCCTCAACCAGTCGAAGATAGCCATTCCGACAATTCATCGATAACAAGAGCTGCTTCGTTGAAAAACTTTGCAAAATCATGTTTGAACAAACCGGAATTGAAAACAAAAGTTGCAATTCTCCTAGTTTGGTCGATTGTATTCATCGTGGTGCTCGCCATATGTAAGTATATATATATCGAGAAATATAACCAAGTATCGCAGTGCTGACAGTCCTTTTTAAATTAGATCTTGGTCTTTTCATGAACAACAAGTTGACCTCACCACCTCTACAAATTGCGCTTATATTGATCACCCTCATGGCTGCTTTTTTCTTCTTCCACTCAATGGTCCGCGTCTGCCTAGCCTTAACACGACCCTTTTCGTATCCCGACGAAGAAGCACCCCGAACGACAGAAACCTACTCCAACCCCATGTTTGCAGGAATGATTCCAGGACAATGGGGATACGCTCAACCCAGCAGACCCATCCAAGTTTACACCATGCCCGGTCAAAGCGGTGCAGCGATAGAACGTGAAGACGACGGAGCGCCAAAGGACCTCCCTGTCCCACCGCCCGCTTACGGATTCTGGCGACAGACGGTCAGAGTAAACCCAGACCAATTCTACTGGATGAGGAGAAGCGAGGCGGAGAACGTTTACAGGCGGGCTAGCGAAGATGTGAGCTCGAATAGAAGCTCAGTGTTGAGTTCGGGAACGAGGCCACCGTCGTATATCTCGAGACATGGTGGTAACCCTCTAGGTTCTCCGCTTCAGGTAGTGTCTATATCGGAGGAGGAACCAGTTTTACCCACGATTCCACCAGCCGAACCTAGCCCGCTTACCGCTCGTTTACCGATCCGTTGAAAAGGGTAGATTTTAAATTAAAGGATCTGTATTAAATGTTTCTTTTTTTTTTTTTCTTACGAAATTTCTTTATTTTGCTCAACACGATACCCAAAAGCTGTTTTTTTGCGATACTAGGTTTTTTTTTTTGTTTTTGTGGTAATCTTGGAGTCAACTGTCTTGAAGAACCCTTGGGTGGTTCTATCTCTATACGATCTCCATGGTTTACTTTTTATCTCTCACTATATATACTTAAGTATATATATATGTGTGTGTGTGTGTGTGTGTGTTATGGATCTGTGGATCGGAACCAACCAAACCCTTCTTCTTCTTCCTCTTCTTCTTCTGTTTAATCCCACAATATGTGTAATGGATTGGATACCCGGGAAATATATATTATGGCGAAGGAATATTTTACGGAGCTAGGTTCTCCTATTAAATTTTTCATGTATATTAGCGATGTACGTATTCAAAGTGAGGCGCGATAAGGCCTGTCGGTTTACTTTTTTTATCATCTCATATATTGCTTGATATTGCATTGTGTTCGCCGAATTCGATTCTCTGTATATATATAAATTATATAAATTATATATATTTTTTGACGCCTTGCAGCTGCAGTGTGTGTACACGTGTGTGAGGCGTTTTTCGGATTCGAATATCGTCGTAAATATACTAGTATACTATAAGTTAGTATTTGAAGTATATATATTAATAGGATTTATGTTGTGAACAATATTCAATACTGGCTGTTAACATGTCTGGTTTCAGAATATGCTAGTTAGGATTTTTATAAATTTATGGGACGAAGACGTTTTGCAAATTCGATGATCAGGCCTTCTTTCGCTTTGGTTTGGTTTGGTATGCGTACTAAATAAGCACTTATATCAATATTAGTAAGTGTGTACTTACTTATTAACCTGATTATTCGAATGGCAAATGTGAATGACGATGATATGTTGAACTCGAACATTCCCATTCACGTCATCTGAAATATTTAAATACTTTAAACCCAGTATATATACCGGTAGGTACCCGAGTTCAAAAGAAACCGGCGCCGGAACCGGAAGCATACACGAAATTTCAAAAGTATATCAAGATTTTTTTTTTTATCATTCGAATATTCGTGTCCGTCCATTCTTTGACCTATGATATAATATTATATTATAATACTACCGAGTGTTCCCGCCCGGCGCGGCCGCGGGGTGAAGAATGTAAATGGAGTACATAAGTACGTATTACGAATCACTCGATTGATTGCTTGAAAACTCATGAAAATCGCATTAAATCCGGTCAATTGATCATATATATATCACAATATGACATGATATTACTACCTTCCCCGTTGGATCCGTGGAGCGTAATATAACAACATAACATATATTAATTACCGTTCGATCACTAAACACCATCCCTTCCCTTCCCGGATCGCAGGTAATACAATACATACTTAGGTACTTAAGTACTTGGTTACTACACACTACACATAGAGAGAGCACCATGCATGACTCGGTAACGTACAAGAAAAAATATGTTCCAAACCCGGGGTAAAAAGACTTATAAAGCAAGGGGTAGGTGTTGTGGTGTTGTTGTATGTATGTACATTGCATTATTCTATGTAACATGTACATGTGACGAAATGGACCCTGGCTTTCACGATATGACGTCACAGGGAATGTTTGGTTTCCCGAAAAAACGGGGGTAGTCAATTCCTGCATGCACGGTTACCCCCTTTCACTAAGCCGTTTCTCTCCGATTTTCTTCCTTCCTTCCTTTCTTCAAATTCTTTCTTTCCTTTTTTTTCTTTCTTTTTTTGGTTTTATGTGAGATGTAAGATACGGGTTTAGTTTGAACGTTTAGAAGTACTAAAACCCCTCGATAGAGACAGAAAAGAAACTGCTGGAAGTTATAAGTACTCAAGTATGTATGTACTACGTAAACACATTTCGGATATTGGCGACCGACCCAATGCATAAGTAAGTACTTACTTACATACATAACGTACGTACCCCATGCTCCGACGCCGCAACGTGTCTCGTGCAGCAAGCAGCGTTTAGTTGGCGTACTAATCTTTGAAAATTAGCAGACCCGAACAACTCCGTCGCCGTTTTTAAATTTTTTTAAAATTTTTTTTCAGAATAGACGAACGTTATCCATTGGAGTATGTATTAATTAACGTACTTTAAGTATATAGATACACCACTGTGAAAGCTAGATGCAATGGTATATATCCTATTTTAAAATTTTCTTCTCGCCGTTTTTACATGCTTTTTACCCCGAATATACTCCGACATGACGCCCCCGCGTCGTCCGTTCCGCGAAAAGCAAACAGATCTTCCCTTTCTCAAACAAATGAAATTAAGAAAAAGAACCTCCAATATGGTATCCAACAGAGCAGCAGGGTAGGGATTACTGTTGTCTGGGGGGATTACTGTAATTACCAAACGCCGTTCGCACCCAGGACCAGTCAAAATGAGTACGAGACAGACAGTGGGGGGTTAACTTTCTCATCCAGATGATATCAGTAATATCAAAACGAACGAATTCTGTAGTAAATGTAGTAAAAATGCCCATCCACCGCGTGCAGCTTATAAAATATTGAACCAAATTTCAATACATTCCCCGCAATGGAGGAAACTTATATTGGATGGAGATCGGGGGTGTAACGAACGCATTGGATTTCATGCCATCATGATAATCGCTAATCTAAGACTTCTCTCGTAGGTAAATATGGTAGGTATGATAGGTAGGCTGCTTTATATTTTTATAAAATATCCTTTTTATGTCATTAGAAATTCAGAAGATTTTCCGAAATGGTAATGATATTTCCCCCATCCGCCTCCAAGTAGTAATTTTTTTTTTTTTTTTCTTTTTGACTCAGAGGTAACACTGAATTTTGTAAGTCTCGAGACTATGAAATTTGTTCAGTGGAAAGAAAAATACACTAGATATACAAATGACAACAAGAGAAGTTTTTCCTCCGATTAAAAAAATATTTCCTTATTTGGCGCCGTTAAAACATAGTTGAAAAGAAAGAAGAAGAAAAAAGGAAGAAGGAAGAAGAAGAAGAAGAAGAAGAAGAAGCAAGGAGTGAGAAAATAAATACAACGAGAAATTTTTGACGGTCGAGGGAAGGAAGAACTGGTGTGTGATGAGTGATTTGAGAGAAGTTTGGGGTCGTTTGAAAACTTCAAAGACGGTGGGCGATTTTTGGTATACAGAAATGCTAAAACGATAAAAACTTTCAATCGCAAATGTAAACAGGACCAAAAACAGAAAAGAAAAGAAAAGGAAAAAAGAAAAAGAAAGAAAATCACAAAAAATCACAAAAAATCAAAAATGCAGAATATACCTGCAAAACTCCCAGTAATGGCGGCAAAGTGAGAAAAAAAAAAGTAAGCCTTTCGGTCAGTCGTAACTTCGTGGATGAGATTCTTTGGTCGACGTGTCGTCGTGGAATTTCATCGAAGGATGGTTGGTTGGTTGTAAAGGGGGGAGTAAAAAAAAAAAAAAACGGGGTTTATCTAATGAGTATTCTACTAGAATTTGGTGACGGTGTCGATGACGGTGCGTGATGGTGGCAGAGTGAGGGGGGAATAATAATAATAATACACAGTAGAATATAGAGGGATGACCATTACCGGGTCCGATAAATAATAACAATCAGATGACGCCTTTAAAACATTAATGAGATCTTTCGCATTTGGAACTCCGTTTTTATGACAGTGGAAATCGAGCTTTGGGATGGAGACGAGGTCGGCGAGGACGTGGATTCGAAAGGGTTTGATGAAGAAAGAAAAGAATTTAGCGTTCATTTGCCTCGATTACTCGAAGACTTTATGCCTCCTGAACCTGTTATTTTACTCGTCTGCATGAGGTGACCTATGTAGTCTTGGAGGAACTTATTCTCTCCTTCTAACTTGTCGTGTTCTTCTCGAACCTTATCGACACGGTCTAACAGAGCGAGCAGAGATTCCTGTAGAAGCTTTGCTTGTCTGAGACGAAAAAAAAATCAAGGCAACCTCGTTAGTCTTCAAGGTTCGGACGGACGGGAAGAGTCGATGGTGAGCTTACTTTTCTAATCTTTCTTTCGCCTCGCTGGCGTATCTTTCCATTTCTTCGCTGTTCCGTCTCGGACTCATCGTCCTGGCGTACATCTCCTCTTCTTCCAAGTCGAGCACGTTGACGTCGTCACCAGCGTGAACGGGAGAGGTCATAGAATCCGGGGATCTTTCAGCGGTGTCCATTCCAGAACCAGGTATCGCTGAAATCCCACGCAAAGAAAACCTATGCATAAGGGGTGACTCTGATTATGCTGAGCTAGGCTAGAGAGTCCTGCAACTCTTTATCGCAGAACGCGAGTAAAAATATGTTTCGAGACCGATATCGAATCTCGAAAGTGTCGGAGGTCGTTTTATCAGCGCCCGAAGGATGGTTCGAAGGGCGGAGAGGGATGTGTTGTAAACGTCGTTTGGTTGGAAAAATGACGACCAACAACGAAGACAAGCTACTTGGTGTAGAATTGTATCAAGTAGCAGTGTATGGGAAATATGACGAAGCGTCTGCGGGCAGACGACGCTTAATATTCCACAACGAACGTCAGCGACGGATAAATGTCGGTATATATATATATATAAAATAAGACAGTGCAAAAACAACCAGGCAAATCGGATTTCAAAGACAGAGAGTGGCGGGCGGATGGTTTGGTCGGCAAAGGATGACGTGAAAACAGCAGTCCCTAGTTTTGTAATTCTCGGTTTTCTTCAGACTGACGTTGCCTTCGAATGGAGTGACCTTTTTTTTTCTTTCTTCCTTATCCCTTTTATTACTGTGACATGTTGTGATGTGAGTTCCTTCAAAGTCGATTAATCGAGTTCGAGGGCAAGACAGCAGCGATAGGTTCCTTCTCGAAGCGATCTATTATATCTCCCTCTCTTCTTTTTGATTGTTGGGTGGTGGCTTTATGTTTCCTTTACTTTGTAGAATTCTCCGCCTGCCTTTCTCGTAGAAGGTTGTCGGATTAAAATACAGGTGGTGATATATTGTTGGTACCCTTTGGACGGTGGATGGTTAGAATGTGAAAAAGAGTTAAAATATGAGATCCAGGAGCGAGGCGCAAGAGGGTGGGTAGAAGTTATAAGTTTTGTATGGGATTGGGGGTTTGGGGTGGGTAGGCTTGTAAATAGTCTAGAGGGAAAGGGAATGGGTTAAAATGGGCGACGGTGGGATTAAATTCGTCTGGATATGTGTGAAATATGTGTGCAAGTGCTACCTAGCACTGGTTACCGAACCCAAAAAATAAGAACAAGGACAAAAAAAGAATAAGAATAAGAATAAGAAAGAAGAAGAAGAAGGGACGAGGGCGAGGGCGAGTGCGAGTGCTCGAGTATAGTAAGTAGTATGTGTAGGGGCGCCGCCGGTGGGAGAAGTAATTATTACTGGAAGAGTTAGGTTTTTTTTTTTTGTCGAAGTCCACCCCGGGTTTCCCTTTCAGACTATGACTGTAATGTATGTATGTAACTGACTGCAGTCCTGACTGACTGACAAAAAGACTGACTGACAGACCAGGATGTTATTGTCTGCTCTGCTCTGGCAGCAGCAGCAGCAGCAGCAGCAGCATTACCACGACTGAGGCCGAAGCGACTGTGGTTAGGTCACGCCTCTTTTTTTCTTCTCTCTCCCTCTTCTTTTCTTTTTCCACACTCTTTTCTTTTTCCTTTTCTTTTTTTTATAAAGAGGTGACGACTTACTTTTGGAAATATTCTGGCTTCCGCCAGCATTCTCAGCGAAAGGAGAGAGAAAAAGGCAGCACTAGTTGATTTTTTCTTTCTCCACTAAAAACTCAACCAGCGAAAGAAAAAGTAGTAGCGTATATCCAAGAAAACAGCCGTTTTTCCGGCCAGCTTGGGCGTTTCTTTTTTTTTTTTTTTCTCTTTCTTTCTGTTTCTTTTACGGCACAGAAGAGCATGTCCATGTTCGTTCCATATTGCATGTGTGCATTTGGAACTCGATGGATGGAGTACCTTCAGTAATATAATTAATTGTATGTATTATTTCGTACCGGCGAGGGCCCTCCTCGAGGAAGGGAGACAATACATAGACAGAGAGACAAGAGAACAGAAGAGACAATAATAATAGAGCACCACTATTAATTCACCGCTGCTGTTCCATTTCTCAAAGAGCCCGCTGGTTCATGAAATTCATTCATAAAGAGACCCCACACTCCGAGTGCTCCTCGCCCCGGCGAGCACGCACCCAGTCCCAGTCCAAGTCCCAGTCCAAGTCCAAGTCCAAGTCCAAGTCCAGCGAGAGAGACACCGAACGGAGTCAACGGAATGCTCTGCTTCTTGCTCAGACGGTCAATGAACTCGCACATCCATCAATCACCCCATCACTCACCCACACCCACTTCTCCCCCCCGGCATCGCCAACCACACCCCTCCCCAACATGGCTCCATTTCCCGTTTCTTACTTACTCGATTTAGCTTCGAGAAGCCCGAATGATACGCCAATCCTCAAGTCTATCAGTCAATCAAATCTCGTTCACGAATCACTGCCCGCTACATTTGCAACCGGTATTGTAAAAAAGGTACATGTACCAAAGTACTTTCCCTCAAAAAGCTTTCCCTTCTAACCAGTTTTGTCCGAACGTATATACTTGGTATGTATACTTTACTGTTGTTTCTGGCGTGACTGGCTTTTTTGCTATTTAACGACGAACGACAGCAGAAAGGGAGGGATCTTCGCTCTTATCCATTTGATCAATTCCTGTTTCTGGGAATGATCTATGCAAACTAAACAAAACTGGGGGACGAAGCGTGACAAGTGAGAAACTTCTCTCAAGTGTACCAGAATATCCAAGTGTATCCTTCTTCTTCTTCTTCTTCTTACCCTCCGCGCTAGGGGCTTCCAGTGTTTCGAATTGTCATTATTGGGGTTTTTGGCGGGAAATCAAATCCAATTGCTTTGGAAGCTCCTCTACTCCCCCGACAACGGAACGTCGAACGGAGGTAATCAGCAGGTATCGAATCCCGTATGGCTTCGAGCTTCGTCGAGTGTTTGTAGCCATCGTATCATCTAACGGATTTTTTTATACATAGCATCATGCACCACGAAGGATTTTAAGAAAAGATAAAATGAGTTTCGTGAGAGGAGAGAGGTTACTGCGGACGAATGAATGCTTCCAACACCATGGCGCATGAAAAATGGCTGAACCAAGTTAACATCACCTTGGTATCGGGCGGTTTTTTTCTTTCTCTTTATTTTCTTTCATTTATTTCTTTTTTCTAATCCCGGGTGAACCACAGATCGATCGGGAGGACGTCCTCTTTGCATTGAGAAACGCAGAGAGAAGAAAAAAACTAAAACGGTTTTTCACCCCAATTTTCAGAGTATGACGGGGGGGCGGAGGGAATAGAAGTTTTTTTTTTTTTTGTCTCGTGCCCAGACAGCTATGATTTCATCGAACCTGCAAACTGCACGAATCGGACCACACCCTTTGGGCTCAGCGTGCAGATGGCAGGAAAAGAAAGAAAGAAAAAGAAAAGGGAAGGGAAAATGACATTAAGTCATGCAAGTTTGTCCCAGCCGAATCCCGGCGCTCGCGATAATCTGGCGCATTCCCCCTTGAAACCAACCTCTGCCAGCATTCCATCGACGGACTCTCTCTCTATAATATCCATCGGAGTGGGAAAAATACTTAGGTGCTCGTCCGTTTTGATTTCCTCGATTATGGAGATGCTTCGGGGTTGTTGCCGACTTCCTAATCTTGACATCGAAAGACTTGCACCGGATGTTGAATATGTCCCCATGGCCATGCTGGCCCCTTTCCCTTTTCTAACATCCTTAACATCCTTCTCGCTCTAGCTTTCTTCTGCTCGTAACGGAACGGACGGACGGACGAAAGAACGAACGAATGAACGAGTGAACGAGTGGTAGGCTTCGTTCCCTTGCTGGAAATATTTAAGGGTCCGGTGCCAACGGGGAAAGGG
>LDDX01000232.1:773647-860725 GCA_012184315.1 Arthrobotrys entomopaga
GTTTTAGTGAAGGCTAGGAGGATCTACATCAACAGCCTGTCCTATCTGTGGTCATTCAATTGACGGCCTTTAAGCAAAATGATGTTCAAAGAAAACTCACCATTTGAGACTCTAACCGGAAAGATATTTTAAAAAGGACATGAAGTTTCAAAAGTGAAAAAAAAAACTAAAATTATATATACGAGAGATGCAGGCGCGTCCATCGCCATTTGACTGACGACGAGGATATATCTTGAAGGAAAGTCACTTTAGCTTTGCCTTTTGATGGACTGGCTATCAAGAAAGAATTATCGTCAATCCCATCGGATGACAGTTTCCATTCATTCGTCGGAATTAAAAAAAAGTATATTCAGAACCTGCTCGAGTGGGGTTTCCTAATACCATATATAGAGGGAAGGAATTAACCCTTGGAAAGCAATAGGCGCTGAGTTTCGTCTATTTTTTGCGTCTTGCGAATATCAAAGAGTCCTTGTACCAGCCCTGGTACAATACATCTGTTTACATGGTTTTTTTTTTTTTAAAAAAAAGTCGAATCATGTCTCGACCTTATTTATTGGTATAATAGATCCTCCTCACTCCCCCGGTGGGTGTGTATACGGATCACGTTCGGGCAGACGCCTCGGGATAAGACTGATTTTATAACATCTCGCACGGACGGGTGTCATGCCTGCTCCGTACATACAAATAAATATTATTGCAATATACCATATTGAATTATATTATTGCCCAGTCAAACCCCCCCCCAAATAATATATTAATATATACGACTGTTTTTCCCTGTTCTGATCTGATCAGCAAGCGCGGACGGCCGCCCTTCGCCCATTCAGAGGGCAGTGATCAGTCGAGTTTATTTGCATGTTTCCTCTGATATTATATGTATAATCGATCCCTAGGATCCTCCTCCTCGTTACTGCGAGAGGCTGTTGTGGAACGCCATGGCCACAATAGAGATATATAAATATATATAAATATATATACAAATGTAGCACACGATCGTACGATGCGGTGCATTGACGCCTCACCCGTCATCAATCGTCGGAGGTTGAAACTGCGCCCGTTTTGTTTTTTTGATTGATTCTTTGTTAATAAATACGGAGTAATTTGTTTGTTAAATCCTCACGACGTCATCATTTAAATCTTACACTACTGTGTCCGTACGCCTCAGCTAGCGAATAAGGGGCACGGCAAGGACGACATGGGTTTTTTGTTTCTGATGACAATGCGGCGGCGACCACCAGAATCGAATCGGTTCGGTTCATTGCTGGCTGGCTTCTCTCTTTTCGCTCAGGCTACAGACGAATGGAGGATGTGGTGGCCGATTGGCAATTGAAGATGGCTTTTTTGGCTGGTTTCTGGCGAAGAAGCTTAACACGAAACCCAGCCGAGGTCCCCTTTTCTTTCTTTGGCAAGCTTGAAAAAAAAAAAAAAAAAAAAAAAAAAATTGAAAACTTATGCGGCGCCATGACGTCAGGGTCTCCTCGCTAGCACCTGACGACAGAACCACCTTACCAACCCAACCAACCAACAACTGATAGTTACCTCTCGAAAGACAACATGACGAATGATGATGGATGATAATGATGATGATGATGAATCAGCCTCTTACGATACTTTCTATTACCCTCTCGAAACGAAAAAAGCTCGTGATGTCTAATCCATGAGCACGGAGATACTTAGGTAGGTAATCCATCTTCACTTCAGCCACGGTCAAACCGGGACGCCAGAGGAAAATCCTCTTGTCTACGGGGGCGCCACTAAACACCCTCCCCACCCCCCGATTGCTCGGGGAGAACTGTTCCCAAGTCAACCCGTCAGGCTGACCCCGAGCCCTTTCCTTTCCAACTGATCATCTCGCTGGGGGGTTTTCTCACGATATTGACAAAATGGGTCAGATCGATCTTGTTGCGGTTGCCTTTTCGATAATCCGGTGGCGAATGATTCTCAAACCCTCCCCCCCTTCCCCTCGCTATAACAATTTTCGGAAGCAAATATACTTAACTTATGGCAGATGTAAAAGAGTCATTTAAACGTTCCTTAAAGTAACTACTTACCAACGTATGTTACTACGTCGTTCGCGAGAATCCGTTGATGCACGCCATGCATGTCGAGCATATCCCCTTCAAGGGCATCGAGAGCTGAGCACACATCGCTCATCAGCAGAGCTCCCCGCCATTTTTTTTAAAATTTTCCACCATGCCTCATTTCTAAAATTCTTGTTCCCATGAAAAAGACGATCTCTGGCTGGGGGGTTTCTGAGACGGGGCTGTCGCAATTCGGCACTTTCCATTATATAAAAAAAAGTTGAACAGAAGTAATCAACTTACTTAATCCCGACAATACGCGCAATCTTTTTGAAGGGTTTCCCCCGTTTACGAGAGTTGCAGTTGCCATGGCGTATGTACTACCGTACATACTTGCAGAAATGTACAATGTACTGTACACCCGGGGGAAGTTTTTGGTTCACGTTATTGTTACATGATATAAAAAGTATCCTAGTGCGGTTGGTTGGTGGTTCTGTTCTCTCTGTGATGTTCGTTTTATGCAGGGTGCTCTGTAGCCTGGTTTTTGAATATTTTAATTTTTTTTTTTTTGGATGCATTGTGTTAATTTCGCGGGAATAGAATATCAGATGAAAAGAAACGTTCGTTTTGCTTCTGCTAGGCTTCTCATCTTTATTGGGGGCATCAGATCAGACAGAGATGAAGGATGATTTTTTTTTTTATTTCTCGTGTGACGGGGGACAGATATTTTGGGTCACTGCATAATTTAACTTTGCATGTAACCTTTTGATAGTAGTAGTGGTAGTAGTCACATTTATAGTCCAGATATTGTAATATCTTCCACATGCATCTAGGTAGCTTCCGAGAAAACCAATAAGATAGAACAATGGCAAGAATTAACTATCAGGGTTTGTTCGATCTTCGTCTCCGTTGATTGAACTAACCTATACCATACCCAGTTTTTACCAAGGTAGTAGTAGTAATAAAAGAAACGTATCGAAACGGAAGTATATATCCGTAAACCATTTCCCGAGATTCGCGGGTGACTTTGTTGCAACATATATATACTACGTATGGTAAATCGGGATTTAAGCTCAACAGAGCTGCAGAGAGAAACTTATATTGAAGATTTATAAAAATGGGGATATTCAAACCGGATATGCACTTTGGGGAGGGAAGATCTTAAATGATAGACGTATGATGGCGTAGGATTTTGTACTTTTCGCCGCTTGAAATGGGGTGTTTCTATTCGATAATACCGTATTATACTCTGTAGAGTAACCCTAACTGATAGGAGATAGCTGTAGAGATCGTAGGAATCGATCTCCCAGCCCCCCACGTTTTATATTAAGCTTATGGGGAATTTTTTTTCTTTGTTTAGACGACGTAAGTGTTTTGATGATCCGTGGGATGAAATGGTATGGTTTGTCGAGGTGAACGCATGCGTATATATACTGGAAAGGGGTTTTAAACGTGCATAAATGTCGGGTATAATACTTGTCCCCACGAGGCCGGATACGTTTATGATGTTTAGTTTTTGCAGCTTTGATGATATGTAGGTTTTGTTTTCACAAAAAAAAAGGGTTTTATTTCTTTTCTAGAAGCCTTCCCTCCTTGCCAGATATCTTATCTTTCTCTTCCGAGAAAGATGGGAAGCTAGAATAAGCTGTATGCAGGTAAGTTTGGAATGCATATATACTTAAGTACTTAAGTACTTATATATAGCTACTTCTTAAGTAGGTTTCGAGTGCTGCTGCAATGCTGGCTAAAACGATAGAAGTTTGGTTCGGTTAGAAATTCTCGCATACTCCACCCCCCCCCCCAACCGACCAACCAGCCTGGCTAAAAAAAACCTTATATGTAATGCTCACCGACTGACAGCTTTAGCTTAAGCGGACGGCGGCAGGTTTTTTTTTTTTTTCGCTAATATAAGCTTGTCTGTCGCTCGATTCTTATCTGACCTGTTTCCGAATGCATAATAAGTCTGGTTATCGAATCTAGACCCAGTTTTTGCGGTTTTAAATTTCTTCTTTGGGAGATGAGCCTTTTGGTAATGTAATGTTTGATTCTTTTTTATCGAGGTATTATTATTCTTCTATATTCGAGTGTTTCCAGGGATCCGAGCTTGAGATGAGTTATAATTGGTAACGTATTACCGTACGAAACTGCATTTTCTTTTTTGTTTCCCTTTTAAGTTTTTGATTTAATGTATTGGCGATTTTGATTGAAACTGTCCGCCGGCCAAAGGATATTTACCGTCCTGGGTCGTCGCAGCAATATAAACCTTTTCCTTCTTTTTTATGATAATAAACTCGAGCCCCGAGCGCATCTTGGTGATGGTGTTGAGTGTTTCTCCTGTCACGTTAGTCTTGTCAGTCTGTTAGAGGGGAACGGGATCCCGCCATTTCATCCGTGTCTGCCGTTCATGATGCGGATTACCTAACTAGTACTCTCAAACAGACGGGAGTCCGGAAGCTGCAAAGAGGGGATGCAAGTTAATTAGCCTTTCCTGGTTCCCGCGATGTTTGAGAGGAGGGAAGGAGTAACGTCCATACATCAGTATACGTATACTACTGCAGTAACCGTGCGATTTGATGATGCATGCAGCCCATTCCAAATCTAATAATAACTGCTGATGCCGAGTGAAAATAATAATAATAATGATAATAATATATTACTACCGTGCCTCCGAGGTGACAGAATGGTAAGGCACGATCCCATAAGCTACTCTCACAGGAGTATTAGTTAACAGATAGCTAGGAATAATATAAGCTAGCAGCAGTGCATACAATTATTGGCCTGCATTTGGACGCAGTTGATTAGCTGGGCTTCAAAATTGGCAGCTGAACAACAACACGACAGCATTCCTTTCTCTTCGCCCCCCCAAAATACACTATTATTACAGACATACATACAATCCCATCGACGACGACAACGACGACCGACTGACTCCCGTTGACCGCCTGTCATCATTTCATCCCATCCATCGCTTCTTCCGGTTCTTCTTCTCTCCGCCAGCTTTCCCTCCCTTCTTCACCGCTAGATTCTTATCTTCAAAATATCAACCTCGGGGTTCGCTTGCTCTTTCTCGTTCAGCCTTGTAAGGTGCCTCCCCAATTCAAACCTACCTTAACCGTTGATAACCCACACGCATATGACGTTTCTTCCCCCCATTCCCTTTCGATATGGTGCTATCCATAGATAGACAAGACATCCCCACGCTGACCCGTCCGCTACTTCTCGTATCTTTCTTTAGATCCTTACCCATCTGACGAAGCCCTCCTGTCCTGTCGTACGTTTTGCGATCTGCCCTTAGGCGATCTTGGTCGCCATGTCGCAGCACCAGCAGCATCTGCAGCACCAGCAGCGATGGTCGACCCACGACGCTGCGGGGTACTACCAACCCGAAAGTACCGCCGCTTACCAACCCCAAAATCGGCAGAGCAGCCATGCTTCAGTCATCAGCGCCCGTCGCGTGGCCGGCAGCCAGGCCACTCCCGAGCACGTTTACAGCCATGCCTTACGGGTCGGCTTTCTTAATTATCTCCTGCAACCCCGTAAGAGAGTGGTTGTCACACAACCGGCGCCCAAGGCCGCCTCGTCGTCGTATAGCAGTTCCGCGTCTGTTCTCCTGGCCGAATTCTCGAGCGGCGGTAAATCTGCAAAATTGCCCAAAGTTGATTTCGTGACGGTGTTTCAGAGGCGGCTGGAGGGTATCGTCATCGGTAGAGAACCCGGGAAGGATTTCAAAGATGCTCTCGTCAAGCGCACTTTTGCCGTCTTTTTGAATACCTTGATAGATCCGGAGAGGAGAAAGGTTCTGAGCAAGAGTAGGAGAGCGGAGGATATGATTCTGCTCTTCATCTCTCGCGCTACCGGTGAACTCCAATCGGCTGTTCAAACCGGCGGGCTGGTGGGGGTCACCAGAGAAAACGTCGGACTGTTGGTCGATCGCCACGTCGCTCTTTTCATTCGATTGATAGTTTTGTGTCTCAAAGATAACGGGTGGGCATCCAATCATGCCGAATTAGTAAATAAGCTCTCGACCCTTGAATCTCGAATGCTCGCCCACGATAAAAACCTCGTCGATCTTCAAACATCGACGCAGCAGCCTACGCAAATCACAGAGGAGGTGCCGCTTTCATACGATGTTCGGGAGATGCCCTATGTTCAAACAGTCGCTAGGATATTTCGCATTTCTCTCACCCAAGCTCAGAATGACATCAATAGGAACCGTCAGGCTTGGAGTGATACTATCGCAATGAAGGAGCTCAAGCTGTATGGCGCTAGGATACACGCTGGTGCTAGAGCTACACTGACGGCCGATGATTTTGACACCGATGCCGGTTATGAACACTGGAAGGCTGGAGAACTCGAGTACATTCCGCTGATGCAAGAAGCCATGGTGACCGCCAACCCCGGGCTAGCTAGCATCGATATAAACGGAGACCAGGTGAACGGGTTTCAGTCACACACAGATGGCGCGGAAGGTATATTCACATTTATGCCTCCGAACCCGAGGGAATACTTCCGCATCCTTCTCAAAATGTGTTTTGATAATCATGCCGGGCCGCCGGCCGAAAGTGAGAGCGATGAGCTATTCCCGCCGGTTCTCTCCTACGAAGAACTCTCGCTAATCGAAGCTTGTGCGATTCGGTGGAGAATACCCACTTTCTCTAAGAGTGTTCTGACATTGAGCTTGGTCAGAGAAATGTACGCCGAAAACAGAGCAGATCTTGACACACTCGATAAAGCTTTTGAATATCACAAAGCAGCCGTTACAGTGCCATGGGAAGATTGGACGATTCCTGATGTAAGATTTTTATTGTTGCGCCTGCCATTTTTTTTTTTTTACTAATACCCTGTTTAGCAAACTCTACAACGGAAGAATCTATCCTCCTTTTATGATAATATCCTAAGGGAGCTTTATCACGCTGTCATGCTATGCTTTGAGCTCAAACCGCCATCGCTTGAAGAGTACATGTACATTCTTACCAACCATCTTTACCCGGATCCTTTATTTTCTGCTGGCAAGGATTTGGACACATTCATAGGATCCGTGAAGGACGGTCTTAAAGTTCGAGCCGAAGAAGTTTATTCTGGATTCACGAAGGATATCCCCGAGGACAGGAATGACTGGGATATGTACCACATTGTCGAGCTCGGCAAGAAGCTCATCGGGTTGATCAAACGATTGTCGAAAAAGTTCCCTGAACCTATTTTGGGGTATGATGCTCTACATTATCGATAACAGTTGAAAGGTTACTAACTGTTTGATCTGATTTTAAAGCAAGTTGAAGATCGATTTCATCACGATCGAGAGCATATTCCCAGCCTTTGCCGAGGACGCAGAAAACATTATCAAGGGAATATTCCGAGTATCGCAGGACAAGGGAGAGGAATTGGATATCCAGGATGCATTCGATATGTATCAGAGCCTTATCGAGGTTCGAGATATACACGACCAAGTCATCAAGTAAGGATATTATGAAATCTTTTTTTTTTTTTTTTTTTTAGCTGGAATTTCTCTAACATGCTTCCTCCAGGTCGGATTTTCCTTTTGATATCGAGCAAATGATTCAGGATTTCGTCTGGAAATGGCTTGCAAATATCGACAAGAAGGTTATCGAGTTGGTCGACAACACTTTGAAAAATGAAGAGTTTAAGGTTAAAATTGAGAATGGTACCATGGCCAACGACAAACACTCGGTGTCGGTCGATGATGTCTTCAGTTTCTTCACTCAAAACATCAAAGCTCTCAAAGATCTGAACTGGGCGGACGAGTTCCAGGAGGCCAAATTTTTCACCGCTCTTAGCAAATCGATTGGTACAGGCTTGATGTACTATTGCGAGAGAGTGGAAACGCTGTTCACCCAGGAGATGGACCGTGTGACTCCAGAACAGGAAGCGGCTAGAAACAAGACTCAGAAGGAGAAGTTGCTCGCCTACTTTAACAGTAAGGAGAAAGTTGAGCCATTCAACTTCTTACCCGAGGTAAGCTACTCCACACTCTCTCTTCAGAGGTTTTTTTTTTTTTTTTTTTTTTTTCTAACTTTAGTTAGACTTGCGTCAAATTCAACAATATAGAATTCGCAATCCAGCAGCTAGATCGATTGGAAAAATCGATAAATGTCGAGCGATGCGCGGCAATCATCGCAAAGCACACACCGGTTTATCAACCAAAGAAGCAGTCGACGAATAAATACCTGTTTACGATCAAGATTGTAGAAGCTGAAGATTTGAAGGCTTGTGATATCAACGGATTCAGTGATCCATATGTTGTTCTCGGAGACGAATATCACAAACGACTTGCGAAGACTAGGGTGATATACACCACTTTGAACCCGAGGTTTGACGAAACGGTTGAAATTACGACTAGCGGGCCAGTACTTTTGACGGCTACCATTTGGGATCATGATACAGTCGGAGAACACGACTATGTCGGGAGAGCCCCGATTAAACTGGATCCCCATTATTTTGGAGACTATGAACCCAGGGTATAACTTTTTTTTAATCTGGATTGGATGTTTAAGGATGCGTGGCTGATACTTTTTTATCTACAGGAATTTTGGCTAGATTTGGATACACAGGGCCGATTGTTACTCAAGATCAGTATGGAAGGCGAGCGGGATGATATTCAGTTCTACGTTGGACGAACTTTCCGAACGTTGAAGCGTACGGAGCGAGATATGGCTCGACAAATTACCGACAAGGTATTTTTTCCTGAATGATTTTAGGTGCGATTTGTTTTTTAGGACCCCACTAACATTAGATGTAGTGTTCCCCATTCATCAAGCATTGTCTTTCGAAACAAGCGCTCAAGACGATGCTGAGCCCGGGAATATCAATAGCATCGGTATCGAGCTACTTTAGCCGAACCGGGTTTGGATCGAATCGACCTCAATCGATGGTGAAGGCGGGGCCGACGGACGATGAAGTCGCTGCCGCTTTGGAAGCGTTGTTTACATATTTCAACGAAAACTTTGAAATCTTGGACAAGACTCTTACACACGACGCCTTGATTAGTGTGATGACTAAACTGTGGAAAGAGGTTCTTGCGACGATTGAAGCTTTGATGGTGCCGCCATTGTCGGATAAACCGTCGAATCAAAAGCCGTTATCCAACCAAGAGCTCGATGTTGTGTTCAAGTGGTTGAAGGTAGGGATTTTTCAAACTTGGAAGAAGCTTCGCTTTTTGACTGAAGGTACTAACTTTTTTCTCTTTTTGTATAGCTTTTGTTTGAATTTTTCAACGCGCCGGATGAACAGGGACAAGCTACGGGTGTGCCGGCAGATATACTAAAGTCACCGAAATATCACGACCTTCAATCTCTCGGATTCTGGTACTTTGAGACGGCTGAGAATCTGATCAGGACATCGGAACGTATCGCGGCACAAAACAATGCCAGAAATGCGGAGAAGCAAAAGAATTTGCATCTAGGCCAGCCAGGGTCTGGAGCGTTAATGTTGGGCGTGCCAATGGCGAAACGGTCAAAGTCGGTCATGATGAACCGAAACCTGGGGACGATGAGGAAGGCGAAGGAGGAAAAGAGGAAGGAAGCCCAAGCGGAGGCCAGCGATGATATGATTTTGAGAATTCTGCGGATGAAACCCGAGGCTAGCGGGTACCTGCGGGCGAGGTCTCAGCAGAAAGAGAGGATTGCGGCGCAGAGGGCGGCGGAGGCTATTGTCGCGCAGAGTATCAACGCCGGGGCAGGAAGAATGACGGCAGCAGGATTGGCGGGTCTCCAGAGGGGTAGATGAATAAATTTGAGATATATAATTGTCATGATATACTAATTTTTCCTTTTTTCCTTTATTTTTTTACCAATGGGCTTTTGACGGATCACAACATTTGTTTCTTTTTCTTTTCTTTTCTTTTTCTTTTTCTTTGCACATGGGCTCATTCATACACTGATGAAATATATTCGATACTCGCTCCCGGACGGCCCTCCTTGAATTTGAGGAAATGGAGGTTACTCAAGTTACTTTCTGGCGGCGTTTTATTTGGGGGGGTCTCTCTCTTTGTACTGCCTTTCTATTCTTTTTTCTTTTCCTCTTCACCATTGATCATGTCTTTTAGCACTCGTTCGTTCGGCCCCCGTTCGTATTTTTTTTGCATGTACGATGATGATTTTTCTCATAAGGAAGCAAGTATACCTACCAGCTAGCATTACTCCATTAACAATAGCTTTGTCTTCATGAATGAATGAATTACATCCATCTAATGCAGTGCTGGTATACATTCTGGATTGTGAGACATGTAAGGCATGGGAGGCTCTGTCGCATGCGAACCCTGCTGGTTTCTTTTTTATATATGCCGCCCGCTTAATAATTTTTTCCCTGGGTGTATCGCGCAAAACCAAAGGAAAAAAACCTTCAACCTCAACTTTTTTTCACGTTTAGAATTTCATACATTCGCTCATTCGCACTAATTAGTGCGACATTCCACTTTATCCTCAGAGTATACACACACACGGGGCTACCATCAACAACAATCACTGCTCAAAACAGAGGCGCATAGTTAGAGCGCAATGGCCGAGCCCGCACTCCCACCACCACCACCATCATCATCATCATCATCATCAACATCAACATCCCACAAGAAAAAGCACAAGATCAAAGACACCACCACCACCGTTGTCATCGAGCCATCTACAACATCAAACCAAACCGAACGAACCAAAAAGAAGAGAAAGATATCCGACCTAACAACCTCAGACTCCCAAATGCCACCACCACCACCAATCCTACCACCTCCCACCACCACCACTACCAGCAGTAGTCATAAAAGAACCCTAAAATCCACAGAGATAGATACACCCTACACCCTCACCACCGCCTCCCGCTACCTCTCCATCTCCCCAGCCTACTCAGCAACCCCACAAACCGGCATCCAACGCGACCACCTAGACCCACTGATCTTCAAATACGACAGCACCCTAGACGGCATCGTCCTCCTCCACCAAAACCTCCGCTTCCGCTCCCCGGCTGCCAAAATCCTAGGCGAATCACCCTTCGCCTTCGTCTGGTGTCTCGTTGAGTTTTTACTCTGGCGGCCGAATGTCGGCATGGTGCTTGAGGGGTACGTTAACAATGTCGGGCCGAGTCATGTGGGTATGTTGTGTGAGAATGTGTTTAGCGTGGCGGTAGGTGGGAGGAGGGGGATTCCTGACGGGTGGAGGTTTATACCCGCTGATCCTGAGGAGATACAGGATGATACGGTGGTAGTAGAAGAAGGGAAGAAAAAGGGGGAGGATGGGGCAGAGTTGGTTGAAGGGTTGAGTAGGGCTATGGGACGGTGGATCGATTCAGATGGGGAGGAGGTGGAGGGGATGCGGAAGTTTGTGGTCACGGGGGTTAAAGTTGAGGGTGGTATGTTATCTTTGGAGGGAAGCTTTAAGGATGAGGATTTACCTCAAATTATCATCAACGGGGGTGATGATGGAACGACGGTAGGGAAGGAGGTTACACAACTACACGGTAAAGATTTAGATGGTGAAGATTTAAATGAGGAGGACGAGGAAGAGTCACGGAGACGGAGAAAGGAGAGGAAGGAAAAGAAGAAACGGAAAAGAGAGGGGAAAGCTGATTGAAATATTTTCAGTATACGCTTACGATTCATTTGATATAAATTGCTACGCAATTTCAGTATCATTGTATATGAGCACCTATCATCATGACTTTTTCAAAAAGAAAAAAAAACTTTTTTTTAATCTTGTAATATAGCTAGAGCGATTCCAATGACATTCCAAAGTAAAGAACAAAACCCCCAAGCTCGTTCGGTACTATAGCCTTGATGTTCAACTTCAAGCTTCATCAGGACGAACGAGCAAAGCCGGTCCCGTAATCGTCTTTCCCTTGACAAAATCCAATCCCTCACCGCCCTACAATAATTCAAAAGTTGTTTAGTATCCAGTTGCTTATACCATATATATGAAAATGTTTTTTTGTAAGGATGGAGAGAATGAATGAAAACTTACGTAGCTGAGCAAGGGAGAAACCTCAATCCCATCATCATTCACATCCTCACTCACAATCTGTCCACCAGCCTTAACAACCCACTTCTTCCCCTGCGCCATGATATCCCTCTTGCTAGTATCCGGATCATCCTCCCCGGCCCCTCTCGCATTCTTGAGCGGCGAAAACTCATCCTCCCGTGCGACCTCCAAACAAGCAAACTTGTCCAACGGAATCATCGGGAAAACGTCAAAAACAAACTGCTCCAACTTAATCCCGTTCGGTTTCTCCGGCTTCACCTGCTCTCCAGACTCGGTATTGAGATACGGAATCTTCTTGCGGGCGATATGATGCGGTAAATCCCGACACCACTCCGGTACCGTCTTCAAAAACTCGACAGAATAGTAATGATTCACTATATTCGCCGCACGAAACCTCAACAGCTCGCCATTCTCCCCATCCTTCTCCTCCGTCATCTCCTTTGAAATCTCAGAATACTCAACCACATCCGGCTTGCCGTTCTTCAAAATAATCAACCCAACCGGTTCCTTCGCATTCCGTTTCCTCACAACTTTAGTAGCGATGGATACCTTCTTCAACGCGCTGAAACCGATAAACACCGGATCCGCAACTTTAACCAGACAGTTATCGACGCAGTAAGCGTGCACGTGCTCGATCCCGCGCTTGTGCAAATCAGTGAGAACACCGCTCTTATCCAGCGCGGCGTATATCCCGCCGTTCCCGTCAGGCGCAACCGCAACTTTACCCTTTGATTCCAAGATGATCTTCCCGTCGTTGGAAATACACGGCAGGACACCCTGTTCGAAAAACACAACCTGCGACTTTTCCAGTCCGAAATAGTCGTGTTTTGAGAAATAGTCTTCCGTGGGTTTGCGTGTCGGGCCGCTGGTCATGATGTACCAGGGTATCTGGGCGACGTTCACGCCCGGTTTGACCCCCGCACGTTGCTCGGCGAGGAGTTGCACGCGGGATATACGTTCGGCTTGGATCTGGAAGAGGGATTTGTGGGAGGGGAGGCCGATGTCGTAACATCCCTTGGGATCGCTGGAGCCGAGACGGGTTCCCTGTCCGCCGGCCATGAGGACCACACCGACTTTATTGGCGGCGATGAGGTCGAGACCTTCATTGTAGTATTTTGTAAGGTCGGCTTCGGTGGAGTCGAGGGTTGAAGCGCAGGCGATGGAGGGGAGCGGGGCGATTGAGGAGGGTTCTTCTTGGGTGTCGGTTGGTTTGATCGGATTTAGAGCTTCCTGGGCGAGTTTGGAGGTACGGACGGGGTCGATATCGGACAATTGGGCGAAAAAGGTGGCTTTCTCGGAGGCGGAGAGGGAGTCGTAAAAGTTGAAGACGTGTTCTTGACCCGCGGAGGTGTATTTCTGTTTGAGGTCGTTGAGGGACTCTGGTGGGGGAGGTTCGGGGCGGTCACCGATTGAAAGGGCGGTAGCGATTCGGTCCATGATTGACGTCATATTTGCTTGATTCTTTTTTTTGAAAATCTATTCAATTGTATCAAGGTTAGTTATAATTGATTCCCAAATACTCAATTACTTGAGTATTTATATTATCATTCGGTGAACGAGGTAAAGTATATTCGACCAGGGGTATTCGAGACTGAGTGGGTCTCACTCTTGAATGCTATGCTATGCTATATTTATACACACGCCCTTCAAGGATGTAATATGAAAGCTACAGTAGCAGCAGAGAAAAAAGTGAAACAAAAGAATAAAACATACCTGTCTTCTGGTAAACCGCAAGAATTATATCAATTGCTCCAATCGATCAAAGCTGTAAAGATGGTGGTTGTACGAGAATGACGATGACAATTGATCAATTAATAGCGGGGTCGTAGCTTAGCAGCTAGCCAGTCACCCAGCCAGCTAGTCAGCCAGCAGGAGGAGGAGTATTATTTATACTCGTAACGTAACACCGACAACAGCAGTAAAAAGCGTGTATCCCAAACCGGATTGGCTTGCCAAAAATATATATAACGAGAATATATAAATATATCAATATATATCACAGTCTAACCAAGTACTCAGTACTATCTTCTCGTATGTAATATAATAATAATCATGCTAAGCACGACTCGAATTTAATATCACATTGCATTCCTCACGAGAGAGAGAGAGAGAGAGAGAGAGAGAGAGAGAGTTTCTGCATGCACGTATGCTTTCAGTCTCGATCGCTGCACTGTGACTCCCAAAACGGGTATCTCCAGACGATTTCCCAAAAAATTCTATTATTTCTTCTGAAGGAGGTAAAAAAAAAAAAGTACACTAGCTAAGTAGCTGAAATGATAAGTATATAGAAGGATACACTCAAAGCATGGCATTCTTTTTCTTTCTTCTCGCGTCAACGGTGGGCAGGGGGGATGTAAAGGGTCGTCGTAGTCGTTGGAGGCGAGATGGGTGTTCGATATCAACTGCATCGTCTGAAACTTCATTTTTTTTTACTTACACCCTTCTTTCGACCTCCACGAAGAGTAAAAGTGTAAAACTTTATATAAAAACCAATAAACGAAGAAGAAGAAAGAGGAGGAGGAGCAAGTGTTCATGATACAATGTAACAATAATAATAATAGTAATGATAATGATAATGACAATAATAAACAAAACTACAAAATTCGCCATACCAAGGAGAAAAGAAAATGTGGAAAAAAGACAATCCAAACGGGCTACAAGAAGTGAAACAAAACAAAAGAAAAAATGATAAAAAATGGTTCTTCTAAAACAGGAATATGTGTCTCGTGAATTGAAAAAAAAAAAAATTAACCCTCATGATGAACACCTCCCCCCTCTCCCCTCTCGACGGTTCTCTTTTAGTTTTTTGTATCGTATGTTCCAATCTTTTCCCGTGTCCCAATACTACAGAGTTTTTTAAAAATAAAAGAAGAAAGGAAAAGTGAATTGAATGAAATGCACCATTCGCAATCGTGCTACCAACCAAACCCAAAAATAAAAAAACCATAACGAATAAAAAAAGGACAAATTTTTATATTCTAAGGATTATGAACTATCTTTTTTTTCCTTTTCTTTTCTCTTCAAGAACTATTGGCTCTAAACATCGGCTATACGCACCAGTCACCCCGCACGTTAGCTCTTTAAAGATGTGAGAAAATATATCAAATCCAGGTGGAATCATATTAAACTCACCCTATTTTCTACCGCATCTTCCGGTGACAGCATCGTAGGGACTATAGCGCTAGTGCTAGCCTCCGGTCTCATCACACTCGCGTTCGATGTCATGGCACGGTTATCGTACGCCGGACGGGAAGCAGTCGCGACGGCCCTTCTATCATCTGATTTGGCAATCCCTCGTTCCAACAACGTCCCGCCTAAAGCGGCACACTTGGAAATCGTCTGGATGAGCTGATTCTGCTTGAGCGGTTTCGAAAGGTACTCGTCCATCTGTGCTTGGATGCACTTCTCCCTGTCTCCCAACATGGCGTGTGCCGTCAACGCTACTATCGGTGTCCGCGGCTGACCGTAGTCTCGCTCGTATTCACGAATCTTAGCCGTCGCCTCAAACCCACCCATCACCGGCATTTGCACGTCCATCAGCACGCAGTCGTATCGTTTCTTCTGAACCGCGTCCACAGCTTGCAAACCGTTCTCGACAACCTCAACAGTATGATGGTACTTTTCTAGAATCTTCACTGCCAACTTTTGGTTCACTACGTTATCTTCGGCCAGCAACAGGTTCAAGGACTTGGAATTCTCCGATATCGAAGGCGCCGCTCGCCCTTCTAATGCCGGTATCATTCCGTTTCCGAGATCGATCGGTAGGCACGGAACCGTCATGTAGGATGTTATCCCTAGATCGAGGGTTGACTTGAGACTAACGTGTATCACGGGCGACAGGAGGACTAGCGGGATGTACTTGAAGTGGTCGAAAGTTCGTAGCTTGAGTGCCATAGACATCGAGTCCACGATGATGACATCGTAAGCGATGCCGTTCTTCGCAGGGTAGAGCGGGTGGTCCGCCCTAGGCGCTTCTTCTGCACTCTTGACAACGATCGGGACGAGCTCGAGCTGTCTCAGCATGTCCGCAACACCGGATTGGTCACCGAGATCGTCAATGAAGAGAACTTGGTGGCCTTTGTATGGTGCCAATTGTGGTCGGATCAGGGTGAGATCGGTATCGGCCAGTTTGACGACAACGGTAAAGTAGAATGTGCTACCGATGCCGTATTGACTCTTGACCCACACGTCTCCGCCCATGAGGTTCACGAGACGCTTCGAGATGGAAAGTCCCAAACCGGTACCACCAAATTTTCTCGTTGTCGAACCGTCCGCTTGGCAGAAGGTATCAAAGATGAGATCCAACTTGTCAGCTTGAATACCGATACCGGTATCCGCAACAGAGAACTCGAAGCAATATTCGTTCTCCTTGCATCGGGATTGATCGGCGGGTTTGATGCTAAGAGTAATCTCTCCACTCTCCGTAAACTTGATGGCGTTGCCGACAAGGTTCAGGATGACCTGGCGAAGACGGAAGGAGTCTCCGACAACATGATCCGGAACGACGTTATCGACGTTGTACACGAGATCTAGGAAACGCTCGTTAGCCTTGACGGCCAAAGTCTTGAGCGCGTTGAAGACGGTTCCTCGCAAAGAGAATGGAATCTCTTCCATGACCATGCGGTTGGCTTCGATCTTTGAGATATCCAGGATATCGTCAATAATTGTTAGCAAGCTGTTGGCAAGGTTGTGTACGATATTCAACATCTCACGTTGGAACTGCGTGAGATCGGTGTCGAGAGTGAGTTGTGTCATGCCGATGATACCGTTCATGGGGGTTCGAATTTCGTGCGACATGTTGGCCAAAAATTCAGACTTTGTCCTGTTTGCCAATTCGGCAGCTTCTCTTGCAGCCGTGTTCTTTTGAATACTGTCTCTCAAGTTGAACACCATCTGATTGATCTTGGTCTTCAGAGCATCCATCTCACCGGAAGCTTCAACGGTAATAAACCTCGTGAAATCACCATCTGTCGCGGCAGCCGTGATTTGGGCAAATGCGCGCACTTGAGATGTGAGATTCGTCGCCATGATGTTCACGTTTGTCGTAATTTCCTTCCAAAGTCCGTCGACATCGTTGACTTCTGCTTGCACACCAAGCTTTCCGTCAATACCGACATCGCGAGCAACCCGCTTGACTTCTCTGGAAAACACCTCAAGACGATCCACCATCTTATTGATGGTAGATTTGAGGGCTAGCACTTCACCTTGTGCGTGAACGGTAATCTTCCTGCTAAGATCACCTTGTGCGACAGCAGTCGTGACATCTGCGATACTTCTCACTTGGGTCGTAAGGTTATTAGCCATGACATTCACGTTGTCAGTGAGATCCTTCCAAACTCCCTCGACGTCTTGAACCTTGGCTTGTCCGCCAAGGATACCATCAGTTCCGACCTCGCGAGCAACAATCGTGACCTGGGTTGCAAAGTTTTGCAATCTCTCTACCATCTTGTTAATGGTATCCTTGAGCTGCAGAATTTCTCCCTCAGCAGGGACATCAATCTTGAGACTGAGATTTCCTTCGGCGACAGCGGTTGTAACGGATGCGATATTTCTGACCTGGAGTGTAAGATTGGTAGCCATGCCGTTGACACTTTCGGTGAGAGATTTCCATGTTCCTTCGACGTCGTCGACATTCGCCTGACCGCCAAGTTTTCCTTCCGTACCGACTTCACGGGCAACCTTTGTGACTTCGCTAGCGAAGTTCTGAAGACGATCCACCATCTTGTTGATGGTATCCTTGAGTTGCAAGATTTCACCTCTGCAGCTGGCACTGACTTTCCGGCTGAGATCTCCTTTGGCGACGGCGGTTGTGACGGTAGCTAGAAAAAAAAAAAAAGAAAACATAAGAAACTAGTGACGAGTTTGAGTGAAACTTGAGGTACCTACCGATATTTCTGACTTGTTCCGTAAGATTTGCAGCCATAGCGTTGACATTATCCGTGAGCTCTCTCCATGTGCCTTTCACGCCTTCGATTTCTGCCTGGCCACCCAATATACCTTCGATACCCACCTCTCTTGACACTCTTGTGACTTCGAGAGCGAACCTTCCGAGTTGTTCCACCATGGTATTGATTGTTTGCTGGAGCATTAAGATCTCGCCCTGAGCGTGAACATGGATTTTCCTTGACAGATCACCGTTGGCGACGGCTGATGTGACTTCTGCGATTTCTCGCACCTGCGAGGTAAGATTGGAGGCCATAGTGTTGACTACATTTCGGCATATTAGTTCAAAGTGCTCTCGCAATGTAAATCATAGGGAAGAAGAGTCGAACGAACCGTTATCAGTTAATTCACGCCAAGTGCCCTCGACACCATTGACACTGGCTTGACCTCCCAATCGACCCTCGGTACCGACCTCTCGGGCGACTCGAGAAACTTCACTCGCGAACGTCTGTAACTGATCCGTCATGTTGTTGATCGTTCCCTTGAAGATTTCGATTTCTCTGTCCATCTCGACATCGTGAACGGTAACCTTCTTGGTAAGATCACCTTTGGCGACTGCAAAAAACACCCAAATATCGTAAACATATTGTAGCGACATTTTTGAAAACATGAAGCAAAAAACCTACCAGCTGTGACGATTTCACCGATTTCTCTCAGAGCTTTCTGGAAGGCCAGATTGGCTCGCTGGCTCTTCCTCAACTCCTTCTCTAGTATCTCCACCCTGCTATACTCCTGATTCACATTCTGTAGAGCGTGCTGATGTTGATTGATCTCCTCGACCAAGACCTCAACATTCTTGCCATGACTTTGAATCTCGTCTTCCTGAGCTTTAACGTGCTGTTTGAGCACCTCCAAGTCAGGTTCTATGTCGATAGGCTGAGAGGTGCCATTTGGAGGTAAAGTGATAGTGGATATTATCTCTTCGGTGATAGTGGTGGGCTCGGGAGGTGATAGGACGGGTTGAGGGCCGTCATTCGGAGTTTCCGGGAAGAATTTAGGGTTTACAGCGGAAGCTTTGAGTTCGAGGAGACGTATCCGGCTGGCGAGAGCGTTCAATTCCCTCTCGAGATCCCGTTTTTCTGGGGTATCCTCACCCGGTAGTTTTGTCTTTGTGAGTGGCGACAGTATGTTCCCTGTGGCGAGGGACGCCAGGAGCAAGGTCGTTGCGTTGACGGTGGTTGGAGAAACCGACATTTTGAGTTTTTTGAGAGGCGGTTCCTCCAGAGCGAAAAGGCGAAAGCCGGGGACAGACGGAGAATTTGCCCTTTTTTTCCCTTATAATCTTATTTTTTTTTAAAAATTTTTTATTTTGGTTTTTTTGGAAAAAATAAAAATAAAAAAAGTAGAAAAAATAAAAATAAAAATTTAGGGGGGTCTTGTACGCCCGGCGGGAAAAGACCGGATCGGTGGGAGATGATAAGAGATGAAGGCAAAAGCAGAACCCTGAGTTGACTACCCCGCACTCAACGAAAAGAGGTTTTAAAACTGCTGCTTTCGAAGGCAAAGGGAGAGGGGAGTTTTTCTTGGGTGTCTAAGGGCCGAGTAATCCTAGAGGATATGGTAGCAGTATCTTGTTGGGAATAAAGGTGCCCTGTGTGAGTTTCTCTGGCGGTTAGTCTCTTTGCCGGTGCAGCAATAGTAGTGTTTAGGGCACAACGACGATCGAACAATTAGATGTAGAAGCGCAAAGGGCTAGCGAGAACGAAGATCCGATTCTGCCTCCGTCGCGGAAAAGAAAAAGACCACGGAAGACAAAGAAGCGGATGATGAATGATAATGATGAGAAGATATCGAGAGTGTGGATTTGACGAAAAGAAGAAGAAGAAGAGGAAGGATGAGGGAACGACTGCGAATCGAAATCGACGGAAAGTTGTGGGAAGAGCAAGTGGGGACTTTTTCACAGTTGAACTAGAAAAGATCATGAAACGAACGATCCCCTCCGATTTGTAAGTTATCTGGCGGCGACGCTCACCGCAGACAAGCAGGCCTTGAAAAAGAATGGGATCGAAAATAAAAGAAAAGAAAAAGAGGATTCAAGAGGGAAACGAAACGGAGTGGAAAAATCTAGTGAAAATCTTGTGCAAGGAATTACCCTCCAGAGATTGTTATAAACTCCGGGACGTCCGTATGCTCAAAGTGGGAAATATATCGAAACGAGCGAAATAGCCTTTTCCCTCGAATGACGTCGAGAAAGGAAAAGAAAATGAATCGATTCGGAACACGCACATCTGGATGGATGGAACCGGTGAGACAGCGAAAGACAGAACTCTCTCTATCTCTTCACGAAGCAAACCGGGAATCACCAGAATCATCAAGCAACCGTGGTCGGTCGCGAGAGGATGGAAGATTTCAGTGATCTCCGTGGCGCCCGAACGAATAAACGAGGGCTTCGCCAGCAGCTAATTAGCAGCTAGCAGCTGTTAAAAAACTAGTGCAAGCCAAGGAAAGCAAGGAAAGAAGAAGAAGAAGAAGGCGAAAAGACACCGCAGCCAAAACTTAAGTAGTACTTACCACCTGAGCAACCTGCGAGATGGCATGCACTCTGTTGCGATAATGATAATGATGATAATAATGATGGTGATGATGAGGGTAGTAGCAATGATGAACAGAAAGATAGAGGAGAAAGAGATCAGGGACAGGGCAGGCAGGTTTAAGCTAATTCGAGAAGCAGAGATCGGATCAGATCAGATCAAAGAAGAGAGCTCGACCTTTTGGGTTTCAACGTTTTGACGCCCGGGGGAAGCTTGCTTGCTTGCTTCGCCTCCCTTCAGCAGAGAGAGAGAGAGAGAGCGAGAGAGCTAAGCAGCTAATATAAGTTTCAATCTCTTTCGGATTCGGAGCTACCTTGCAATTGTCAAGAAAGGGAAGAGACGAAAATGAAGGGAACGAATGGAAAGAAGGCAGGAAGGAAGGGATTGGCCGGTCAACTTGCGTGGCTTTCGGGGTGAGCTCTATATCAAAAACCAATTACTCCGATGTGATGGGTTTAACTCTTTGGTGGGTATCTTCGCAACAAGCCAAAGGGAGGGCCAAAGAGGGCCAAAGAGGGCCAAAGGACCATAGCATTCCCACACCCCTCCCCCCAGGCCTAGACCCGCCAGAAAGAAGCAAGGGGGTGGGCAAAAAAATCGATCACGAGTTCGACCGAGGAGTAGAATGGGGGGAAAAAAAAAGGCCAAAGAGAGTCAAAAGAAAAATCGGGTTCATTTACCTCTGTGTTCTCGAATCTGTCGCGAAAGATGGATGGGATGGATCGATCTCGAAGGGTGAACCGCGAGAGATCCCTTTTAGATTGGATTCTTAATATAACAAAGTATGGTAGCGTTTTTCGTTGTCTCCGTTGATTCTGGGCCGCTTGATTTCCTTTCTTGCCGGATCAATTAGATCGTCAGGTGGGCCGCCCCGTTTTTGCAATCGAACCGGTTCGCTCGCTCGGTCTTTCTTTCTTTCTTTTCTTTCTGTCTTGATTGATCTTGCTGCAGAAAAAGACGTCCTGGTTTTCGTGCTGCCAGATGGACAACCTGGTGTTCCGTTCTTCTAGTTTATAAAAAATGTGTGATTGGAGGGGCAAGCTTGGAAGCTAAGTAAGTAGCTAAGGGACGGACGCTCGTGAACAACGTGTGATGTTAACTATCGCGAACGTTTAGAAAGGGAAAAAGAAGGAAAGAACAAAAAAAAAAAAAAAAAAAAACCAGACGCGGTAGAACCGTGATAACAAGATAGCTTAAAAGTAAAAAAAAAACGGGAGGGAAGGAGAGGGAGGGGGGTTCCGAGTAGGAGGGAGGAAGGAGGAGAGTATGTTACTTTCGAGTAGGACAGCCAGCCCGTCGAGGAGGAAGAGGGAAAAAAAGAGTAGTGGTAGCGGTATCAATTGGAGTCGTCCCCAGGGGTCGTACTTCGTAAGCTCAAGGGGAGATCACTCGAGGTCCCACACCCACATATGCATACTTAAGTAGGTACATACACGCCTCTGGACTTCCCCTACTCTATTATTGTACCTAGTATATTCCTCGATACAATCTCATGAATCAAGCTTGGACGGGATGCATTAGTATCACATACCGGTTGGCCATCCGGCTACTACCCGGGAGAGATTAAAAAAAAAACTAAAACTAAAACTCGTGATGTTCAACAGAGTAGAGTGTGCCCAAAGTACTGTACTTACGTACCCAAGCTAGAGCCTTACCGCCCCGCCAACAAAAAACTAACAACTATTTTTATAAACTAAATTAATGCCACCCTGAGCTCACAAACTAAAACTAAAGCTAAACCTTTAAGCTTGTGATTTTTTGAATAATTAAGACCTAGTCTATTAGGACCCTTTTTTTTCTTCATTTAATTAAAAAAACTAAAATAGGATTTTTAAAAAAAGAAGATTACCACTCCGGATGCGAACAACTGTCATGTCCCGATATGATATGATTGATATCTCTGGGTATAGTTACACATCAATATGAGATCCTACTTTCAATCGATTCCTAAAACTCACGAGGCGGCGGCGGCGGCTTGAAATTCTTCACCCGTGCGCATAATTTCTTAAAATTTAACAGGATCGTGAGAAATTATTACTAAAGTATTGATCACAAATGAAAAAAAAAAAAAAACCTATCAGCCTCCCCGTTTCGCTTCTTTCTGCCTCAGTTTCTTTCCCCTTACTTCACTCCCAAAAATTCCATAATCTACAAGGTTCTCCATTTTCGCAGCGCAGAAGCAGGACCGAAAAAAGAAGTATATCTACCCCTCCACGGGAATGCAAAAGTCGGAACCAATCGATTGTGCCTGCCAATCGAACCGACCGGGGGGAACGGGATTCCTACTTTCCAAGTGGTATGGTATGGCCATCCTTACATTCCACGAACCTACTTACCTTTCAAAAGACTCACAAAAGCGAGACCTTGGAAAACTCAGAATTAACAGAGTGGTCCATCGGAATCAGATCCAAAATCAGGATCAGGATCAGGATCAGAATCAGAATCAGGGTCTGCCTCTTTCCTCCTCTTCCTCCTCTTCCTCCTCTTCCTACTCCCCCGGTCTTCTTAGCTTTCTGCCCTCCTCAGAGGTTCTACCATACATACATATATACCAAAAAAGTATACTAAGCTAAGCTAGTATGGTATGCTAGCACTGCTAGCTAGTATACAATGTAATGTAACTGGGCAGTGGGTGTGTGCCAGGTGATGGGGGGAAAAAAAGTGATCGCCAGCCAAACCTACCCGGATAAGATGCCGCTCACACTCTGTCGTCCGTCCTTCTTTTGCCCTTCCTCCTCCTCCTCCCAAGACTACCTCCTCCTCCCCTTCCTCCTCCTCTTCCTCTTCTCCCCTTCCCCTCCTTCTCGTTCCACCGACATAAACCTAAAAGTACAAAAAGAAGAAAAGAAGGAAGAAAAAGGAAAAGGAAGAAAAAAAGCAAGGCGGGACAGACCAAAAAATCTACCCTTTCGTGCCTTTGCCTTCGTGCCTTCTACCTACTCCGCGAAACGTGCTTGAAACAAGTAAAAATCCGATCGCACGAAAAGAAAAAAAGTAACACACACAAAAAAAAGCTTCATTTTATTTTTTCTTCTCCCTTTCGTGAGATGTATGTACTGTATGTACATACTTTAGTACTATGTATGTATGTATGTATGTATGTATGTATGTATGTACTGTACCGACGGGAAGATGCCTGAGCGTGCGTGAAATGTTAAAATGTGCTGGCTGGCGGTGGGTTGAACTGACTGACAGCAGCAAGCAGCAAGCAAGCAGCAGAAGCGAAAGGGCGGGCGGTGCAGCCATCTACGTCATCGTGCGTGCCCCCCGTGTGAACAGCTCCAACACATCTCTCTCCCCGTCCATAGCGGTCTCGAACATGCAATAATACCCGCCGGACTGGCAATTGTTTAAGTGATGAAGCGCCTCTGGTATCCAGGTAGTCACGTATCGGGATCGAGGCTATGTGATAAAGAATCAACTCAAATCAAAAAAAAAAAAATCCCATTTTTGTGAATTCCCCATATTAGTTTTAAAAAAAACGATCGTACACCTAGAAAAGAAAAAGAAATCCTAGTAATACACAGCTTCTCGAAAAACCCGTAAATCGGAAAAAAAGAAGAAAAGAAAAAAAAAAAAAAAAAAAAAAAAAAAAAAAAAAAAAAAAAAAAAAAAAAAAAATTAGATAAAGACGCCGCCAGGATCGATGCTGCCTGTGAGTGAGTGAATCCCTTCATAAAAAAAATAGAGCGGAGTGAGAAGGGAAAAAATCAACATCATTATTATAAAAAAAGTACCCAAAATAGATAAAAAGATAAAATATATGAAAAAACATCAATATCCAAAGGCTCCTTTTTTTAAAAAGCAAAAGAAAGAAAGAAGAAGAAGAAAGAACCCTCAAGGTGGCTTCGCCTTTTTGCTCTTCTTCTTATTCTTATCCGGAATAATAACAGCCGTATCCCGCAAATCCCACTCCCAAAACCGTATCAAATAATCATCAACAGTCCTAAAATTATCCTCTTCCTCTTCCTCCTCTTGCTGTTGCTGTTGCTGTTGCTGTTGTTGCTGTTGTTGTTGCACTTGCTCTTCCCCATCGTCATGCGCTGCAGGTGTCGCCCCAGCCGTAGCCGTAGGCGTGCTCGGATGCTCAGAATCCCTCGGCGTAACACCTCCTCCGCCTCCTCCTCCCCCGGCCTCCATCCCTTCGAAATCATCACGATCGAGATTCTCAACCGCCTCCTTCGACGCAACCTTGGCCGCGACAACATCATCCGCATCCTCAACCTGCTCCAACGCGCTGTTCATATTGTGCCCATGAGCCGATCCTATCGTCATGCCGCCAATCGATTCCAGCCCGAATTTCTTCGCATCCTCCCCAAACAAATCTGCAACAGTCAACCGATTGAATTTATCCACCGTGAATTCCCCCTCCTGTATGACAACATCGTCAAGCATCTGTTTCTGATTCGACTTGCGCAATATATTCGACTCGATCGTAAATTCCGAAACGAATCGGTAAATGTGCACATCGCGAGTCTGTCCGATTCTGTGACATCGATCTTGACACTGCTTGTCCATCGCGGGATTCCAATCCAAATCGTAGAAAATGACGGAATCGGCACCGGTCAAGTTGAGACCCAACCCGCCCGAACGCGTCGACAGGATGAACACCAGAATGCGGTTATCATTGTTGAACCTTTCCGTCAAGATTTGCCGTTGCTCGACTTTTGTAGCACCGTCCAGTCGAAGATACCGATGGCCGTGAATATTGAGAAATTGTTCGAGGATATCCAAAACCTTGGTCATCTGCGTGAATATCAACGCTCTGTGTCCACCTTCTTGCAAGTGACGTAGCAACGCATCCAATTTCTGAAGCTTGCCGCAGTCGTATTGTAACAGTCGTTTATCCGGAAAGGCAATCGATAGGCGGTTGCGAGATCGATGGAACGGGTCCTCCAGCTTTCTGGCTTTGACGAGTCTGATAACTTCTTGTCCTGTCGGTGTTACCGCAATAGTGGAAAGGTCAGCGGCAACGACAGCGGGCGTAACGCATCCGAATTTTTGAATAATGGTATCGAATTCTTCGGCGCGACGGGCAACGGTGGGTGTTAGGCCCTCCAACGCATGGATCCGATTCCACAGCCAGTCCATTTGCTTCTTACGATCCTTGGGTAGAGAACCTAAGAATAGTGGACGAGACCCGATATTGCACGTTTCACGGAAATCGCTGCCGTACATTGGATTCTCGCCGCATCTAAAGTTATTCAGATACGTTTGCTGCCTCACTCTCTCCAAATGGTATATCTTGTCGAGATTCGAAATGTACTCGTTGAGTGTTTTCGACGATGTGAAATCAGGTTGAAGGTCGGGTACGATTTCCTTCTCCAAATCCGAGATGTGTTCGTTCATGGTCTTTAACGCGACAAGTTTCCTCGTAGAGTTAGTTAACAGTCGCGTTTTCGATTCAGCCTTTGCAAGATTCAAATTAAGAGTATCCAAATTGACGGTATCGAAAACTCCCTGTTTGAAGAGTCTTTTGCGAACAAACAATTCATTGATTTCAAAGTCCGCAATAGCCGATCTGCGCATGGCGTAAGAGGTGACGATGGGACGAGTCTCAAAGAGATCGGGATGATTGCACACTTTTCGCAACTGCATCAGACAGTTTATGATTGATAGATAATTACCCGTCGTAAGCGTTTCTCGAGTTTGAGCTCTCGACATGAAATCATCATACAAGAACCTCTGTCTTTTCGAGAGTCGACACCAAACGATATGTTCGTGCTTCTCCGGCATTTGTTTTTCCACATCCTTCTTCAGACGCCTGAGCAGATACGGCCGCAAGATGGTGTGTAGCTTTTTGATACTGTCTCTGGATTCATCGTCCATGCCTTCTCTGCCTCCTTCTATGAGTTGATCGACGGGACGTGCGAACCAATCCTGAAACTCCTTAAGATTTGTGAAGCCTTGCGGCATGACATTCGACATGCCACTACCGGAGGGCATCAGGAAGTACAAAAGCGACCACAGCTCAATCAAGTTGTTCTGAAGAGGCGTACCGGTTAACAAAAGACGTGAATGGGCCTTAAAGTTGAGAAGCGTTTGCCATCTCTGAGACCGAAAGTTTTTGATATTGTGAGCTTCGTCGAGAATGAGATAATGCCAAGCGCGACGTTTGAAAGGTTGCGAGTCCTGCACGACTAGCTGGTAGGATGTGATACATACGTCCCACGCATCATAATCCATCCAACCCTTACGCTTTTCCTGTCGTTCTTCACGACTACCGTAATATGTCATGATCTTAAATCCTGGCGCCCACTTTTTGAATTCCATCTCCCAATTGAGAATGACACTCGTCGGAACGACGACGAGATGCGGACCCCAGACTCCATGTGATGTAGCCAAATGGGAAATGAGAGCGATTGTTTGAATGGTTTTTCCGAGACCCATCTCGTCGGCTAAGATGCCGTTCGTTCCATTGTCGTACAGATTTGCCAGCCATTCCAAGCCGTGGTGCTGGTATTCACGAAGCGTACCCCGAAGGAGACTTGAAACAGGAATCTTGGGCGCATCTTTATGATCTCCAGCGAGTCCGATAGACGCTGGGGTGGTGACACTACTAACTTCTGACACCCCGGTCTTGGCCACGCTCGAGTCGTCACTTGTAGCGTGAGGATGGGTGGTTTTACCAGGTGAGTCGTCGTGTTCCTCGTGTTGTGTACCGTTGACGCTCGGTTCCGGTTCAGCGTATTGATCGTCTCCCTGATCCTCGTTCTGATATTCATCTTCCTTCTCTTCTTTATTGACAGGAACCATATCAACTTCGTCCAAATCTTCGTCGTCCTCGCCCTCTTCGATAGCGTTGCCGCCAGAGTCCGAGTATTCACTAGCCTGAGGACCTTGACGCATCCGCTCAATCTCATCTTTCGAGAAAAACCCAAAGAGACCATCCGCAGCATCGTCGTCTTCGTCTTCATCATCATCTTCGCCATCATATTCCTCTTCCCCTAATTCGCTATCTTCAATCTCCTCATCAGAAGCATCCTCTTCGCTATCCATCGGTACGTCTTCGTCACTGCCATCCATCTCCTCGGCGGTTAGTTGCACCGATTCGTCATCGTTCCAACGAGATTTTGAGTCATCAGGAACCGTCGCATCAGCGAAATCTGCCGCCTCGTCCATCGACATGGATGCGTCCGTCTCCTCAACACCAGAAGCATTCACGCTATCGACCTCAGCCAGGCTGGCATACTTGCGTCTTAATTCCTCGGGGCTAAGTTTGTCATCTGCGTCTTCTTCGTCTACAACGTCCTCGGAGGAGTCAGAATCGGACATGTTGGATGCGTCTCCCAAAGATACACTATCGCTATCCTCCTCCTCATCGTCCAGCTCTTCATCAAACTCGTTCATTTCTTCATTCAAGGATTCATCATCGGCTTCACTAACTGCCTGTCGAGCTTGAATACGAGTATTGAGAAGCTGGCTAGAATGATGCAGCATCTGCTTGAGAGATTCTCGGTTTGCCAACCGATATGCCTCCAAGTATTTTTCTCGTCGAACATCTTGAGCAGCCTACCGTCGTCCACAAGTCAGTACACCACCACCACAAGATATGGATCCAGCATATAAATCTACTTACCTTTTCGGTGAGTTTGAGCTTGACCTTAAAGGATGCAATCACCTCCCTGTACCGCTTTATCGAAATGTCCCGCTGTTCTGCCTCTATTTCCTCCCGGGTCTTCGGACGACGTTTCCTTGCAGCTTCAGCAGCATCTTTGGCCAAGGCTTTGGCATCCTTAATATGCTGCATACGTTCCCTCTTAAGTAACTTGCTGAAACGTATCGCATGGTTTACCAGATGATCATGATGACCCCACTGCGGTCTTAAACGTTCAGGTGCAGGCACAAGTTGGATGTTGACAGGTTGAAGATTCTCCGGTCGCAACAACCCCTTTTCGTAGGCTTCCTCAAGTTTGATGCGCTTAGCAGCTTCCGATTCGGCCGCATCTTGCATCTGTTTTAGGTACTCGGGATCATTGTCTTCCGCGTCGAAATACTCTCTCAACGAGCCGAACCGTGCAGGAAGAGCCAGATTGCCTATATTGCAGACTAGAGGAGGTTTCACCTTCCGGCTGAACTTGAGTCGCCACGATATCCTCTTAGAACTATCGTAGCCTTCCTCGTCAAAGCCTTCGGAGCCATCCTGCATCTCCACGTCTTCATCTTCTTCCTCATCTTCGACGGGTTCTTCTGCTGTCGCGAGTCGTCCACTGCGCCTTCTTGGCGCCGTCGAGGTCGCGAAACTGCTACTTCGGGTTCGTTTCGGCGGGGAAGTGTTCTTGGGTGATGGTTTTGTCGAACTTCGAGCTTGACTGGATTGTCGGGTTTGTTTAACCGGGCTACGAGAAGCTGAAGGAGGAGCGGATCTTGCATTATTCCGTTGCGAGGACTTTGATGCTGTCGATTTTGGAGCTGACGATGGTGTCTGCTGCTGTTTCGATCGAGGTGAGGTTCGAGTGCCGTTTCTGTATTCTTTAGATTTAGCGCGACTTCTGCCAGGATCGGAAACATCATGTTTTGCTGAGGCAGACCTTGTCTGCCTGCCTTCCTTAGCGGGTGTGACAGGAGTAGGCGGCGGCCCCATCATTCGCATGGACCTCTTACGGCCCGAGTCGTCGATGAAGCTGGAGGGGGTTTGAGCGGCAGCGGATTTCCATGGCGGTGATGGCGGTCCGTTGAGCTTCCTCTTCTTAGAAGGATTGAGCAGCTGCTGGACTTCATTGCTGAGCGAAGGATCCGAGTCTAGGTCTCTGGCGGCCTGGGTGTCGACTTGAAGGGACCGAGATGTTCTGGAGCTACTCCTCGTAGCCGGCAAATGGCCGTTTCCTGGAGGCAGAAAGAGCAAGATTATGGCTCAGCAGGGTACCAATATACAAAGCACGGGCGCGGAAAGGGTGGGCGAGTCGGGATTGGGAGGGTTGGGTCACGTACTGTCATTCTGCGAGGCTTCGGGGTCGGATTTGGGGCCGTCCGGCGTCATGAGAAGAGGCTGGCGGCTGGGGTGGTCTCCGCAGCTAGCCCGTCCCGGACCACCCGAATTATCGTATTTTGGGCTAATTTTGTTATCAGGTTGAAGCTACGATTCCGGGCTGTCGAGCTAGCTTGTTGGCGTCGTCCGGAACCGCGTCGTTGGCGAGATATGGGCTTGCGAAGTCGGAGGGTGATGAAAATGTTGGGGGGCGACGGATGAGTGGTGTCGTTGGTTTGATTGAGAGGTTAACGTTTGTTCTGGTTGATTTGATTTGGGGGGGTTGTTTTTGCCGAGAAAAAAAATGAAAAATAAAATTATTTTTTTGTATTATTTTTGGAGGAGAAAAAAAGACAGCAACGCAGCGAGCGGCGCGGGCGGTGCATCAGTTGGTCGATCGTGGCTTGGCTCTAACCTCACCGCAACACATTCACACTGCCTGCTCTCCTCCTCCTCCCCGACGCTCTCCCGTTCAATCCATTGGTATCGATATCGATTATTGATTTCTCCCCAGTCGCACACCCTGTAAGTTCTCCATCGCCATTCCCTACACACTCGATACACCATCTCGAAAGACCCTCTTGGCTAACCACTCGAACAGGGAGAGAGAGACCAGCCTATGTAACAACCATCCCAATCCATCCCCCTCCGACGTCACCAGACAACCACCCTCCATCTCGATATCCACCCAATATGCTCCCCATCCGATCCATTGCCGCCCGAACCTCGCGGTTGCACATCGCTCGACCAATCCTATCCACAATCCCCCGTCAGCAGCGATGTTATTCCAGCGAGGCCAAACTACCGACATCACCACCACCGCTACCAGAAGTCCCACCCAGAGTGTTAACCGGTAACCCCGAGATCGACGACCCAGGAATGGTACGACCTAGATCCCCCTTATATCTCCAATAATATACAGACCGAACGCATGGCATCAGATGGATATATCGGTACTAAGATTGGATTCATATATTGTAGAACGATGGCTACTCTCTCACTCAACCACCTCCGATAAAACGACAATTCAGAGACCCCTACGCGACCTGGTGGGACCCCCAAGAACGAAGAAACTTTGGCGAACCGGTACGCAATCCATCATTTCATATATACCCACCCAATATAACCTCCCCTTCAAACTCCAGATCGAAAATATGCATAGATGGAAACTTATATTGTTATACATATTTTGGGGGGGAAATATAGGTTCACGAAGACGAAGACACCCTCGGAATCTTCTCAACATACGAATACACCGCCGCCACGCCCCGCCAGGCATGGATCTCCTTTGGTAGTTTCGTGACAGCGTTATTCGCTCTTGTTGGGGTGGTTTATACTGTCTACCCTGATCAACCGGCCGTGCCGCGGGAGTTCCCCGATAATGGCTTGGAGACAGCGTTGGGAGGGAAGGCTGCTACTTTGGTAAGTATCTTAAAAAAGGATCACAGTTTGTGGTTATAATTGTACTGATCTTATGATTCTTTGGTAGGCGAGACCGGAGGGCGGGTATTGAAATATTTTTTATCAACTGTGTATAGTTTAAATTTTTTTATTTATATCTTGTTTTTGAGATGGTGAGCTGTGGATAGGTATTAAAAACCACAACCGATATAGCAGTGTGCTTCCGGGGATCAGGATCAGAGCCTTCTTATAGGTGTATATAAATATTTCTTGAGAGAGAGAAGAATAAATTTTTTTTTTTTCCAACTTGAAGATATAAAGTAATTACAGCGGAGATTTGACATTTCCTCACATTGACATTCGCGACCCTTCTTTTCGATAACGTTAACAAATCAAGCGTTAAAACTCAATTATTCGTATCAAAGGTGACAAATTCTTCTCTCCTCCTCCTCCTCCTCCTATGATCGTAAAGGAAACAAAAATACAAACAAAAAGGGACGACGGATGCAGGAACCTAAAGGCTATTCCACAATCATCTCCCCACTCTCTTTCCCAGAAATTGCAATTTATTTTAAAATTTAATTCATACAACGTGCATGGCGTGAACCCATCATTCTCATTCTCATTCTCATTCTCATCCTCAGTTTGATATTATATTGATGGATGAAGAGCCGACGACGTCTAGTTGTGCTCTCCACCGGCCTCCTTTTCCAATTCCTTACTATGTTCCGCAAGGCGTGAATTCATCAGCATATCGAATCAAATAAAAAGAGTAGGAAAGGAATAGAGGATTTTTTAAACAAATATATTACATATCTTCTTCCAGATCATCGAGGTGTTTTCTCTGGGCTGCCAATTTCGCTCTCAAGGCTGTGATGCGTTCCTTTTCTCGTTGCTTGATGTAGAGGTTTTCCGCGGCTTCTTCGCGGCGGGTGAAGGAGTCTCTGTATTATAGTAAAAAAAAAAGTTAAAAAAAAAATCATTGATGTTATTATATACTGACGTTCGGAGATTTTCGGTGATAGGTCAAGTAAAGTAGAGTAGCTTACCCCGATGCCGAACCTATCAATTGAACCAAGTAAATACCAGTTAGCATATATAGATATATATATATATATACACATGTACCACGATAGAAAGTAGAAGAGTAGGACGTACCTCCGGATCGCATGCCACCGGTTGCACCTTCGGTGTATCCTCTGTTCATGATGAGAGAGGTAGTAGCGGGGCGGAAAGCAGCAGCGGTGGTTCGTGGGAGTCTGGCGACCGTTCTGGTGAGAGCGAGTCTAAGGGTCATCTTTATTTCTTTTTTTTTTTTGAAAAAGTTAAAGATGTGTAAGGGTTTGATTGATTGATTGATGTATTGAGGTATTGATGATTGGATTGGATCGAACGAGGGGGTGGGGGATGGAGATGGCGAGAATATATTTTATATAGTATAGACGGGTATCGTATGTTATCGAAGGAGGTAACAAAAGTACGTCAGTCAGACTTTTGTATGGCCCTTTTTTTTCTGTTCAGCCACGTTAAGCGGGGGCGGACAGGAAGGGTAACGTCCGGACAACACGGCAACACTTTGATGGTCGCATGGTGGCGCCACTCGCAACACATTACGGTGTTATTAGCTAAATAGCCAAGGAATGTAACGGACCCGGAAAAAGTTGATTGAGTCGAAGCCCGTGGAATCGAATCCAATATGATAAAAAGCTCCGAACAATAGGGTACTAAGCTCGGAAGAGTTACTTGGCTCACGTGGTCTGTCAGACCTTTGAGAATCAGGATATCGTCATTCCATTTTTCTTGCAACTGCCATGTGCTTTTAACGTTTGCTTGCTTGCTCACTCACAGCCGACTGGCGGCGACGAACTGGTCAATTCGATGGGGGGATGGTTGAGATGGCCAATCACAGGGCTGGGCGCTCCAGGATCTCACATCTTCTGAACGTACGATGACGAAGGATGTGTCCCCTCCTTGCATTTTCGCCGAAATTCGAGACTTCTTTAATATTCATCTTATTTACCAAAGTGATTTTTTGTTTTTTTTAATGGTTTCTGAGTTTTTCTGATTGGGGGGGAACAAACTGGCTCGTACTAGCTCACCGGGACGTCAGAGGTAGCTACTATGTAAGCTGTTGAGTTCGAGTGCACGGACCGGGAATGAAGCTCGGGATGTCGCAGATAGAAAGAATAGATAAAAACCGATATCTACTTAAGTAGAGGTATATATTAATATTCAGAATAGTATTGTAGCTTGTCTAGCTTCGGGACGCGCGAGTAAGCTTCATGTAGAGGGTAAATGATGACCATATTGATGAAGCATATGGAATGCAATGCATTGTCAGTGGATCGATCCGGAGTACCCAGTTAGTTAGGATGCATATATATATCATATAGACCTAACCGCAAACCGGCCTGAGGATAAGCATCTATATATTACAGGAGATGTCCCTGATCGAATTCATCCAATGGTTCTAATTTCCCAGTACTAGCACAATCTCCTTTCGATATATGTATCAGTCGCCGCTCGATTAATTGTTACACGAACACGCTACCCTCTGTTCCACAAGTCCATCAGACACAGGACCCGAAGCACCTCTTGCAGACCTAGGTACCTCCAAGCTAAAATAAAAGAGCAAACAGGTGAGTGAATGGCACAGCCAGATGGTAGCCTCGATACGGGAATCAAAGTAATGCATCACGTATGTACGTACATTCGCGATGGCCATTTTTTTGGAAGAAAAGGGAGACGGCTGGGTGCAAAGTAGACTATCCCCCACTTTGTGCCGCCCCGCCTGGCCCTGCCATGCCTGGCAGTGGTGGTGCTTGTCTTCTTCTCCCTTTCCGTTTCCCTCTCCCCTTCCTTCGCCATCTTCATCACCATCTTCCTGTTTTTTTTCTTTCCTTCTTACCTCTCGGCATCGTAATCGTATTTCCGTTTACTTCTTCGGTATAAAACCATCATCATTATCATCATTTATAATCCCGTGCAGAGCTCAGTTTAGCTGACCAGAGTCCTCCTTCTTTCGCTCCAGCTTCTCTTCTCTACTCCTTCGCAAGCGCTGGTAAATCAGTCAGTCCAGTCCTCCTCCCCTTCCACCCGCCCCAATCAACCCAAAAAGTCAAACACACAACTCAACCAAAAACCCCCCCCTCCAGTTTCCACCACACAATCACACCTCTCCCCTTCCCACACAACCAACAAACCCTCTCTCTCTCTCACTCCCAACTAACCTCTATTTTAACTTACTTTCCCATCGCCCATCGCTAATCCTCGTTCATTTTCTCCTTCGCAAGTATCCAGTTCTGAACACTAGCCCCTTCAGCTTCTATTCGTCTCTTCGGAATCTTTCATCCAATTTTACTCTAAAGGTGAGAAAGAAACACTTCCTGCCTGGTTACATCATTTTACACGAGGGGGCAGCATCCAAGCGAGGGTCGAGTTTTTCCTCGTCCTGCTGCTACCCCTCCTTTCCGCTCGTCTCCTCGCTCCCTTCATCCAAGATCTACCATAGCAACGCCAGATACCACCTGCATATCGGCTTTCTTCACCGAGGTCCATCAGACAACGGTCGAATTCCGACTCTTTTGTTCCTTCGGAGGATTTGTTAGGGTGTTATCCGTTGAGGCTCGCGACACGACACAGCAGTAGCTCGACGCAGCTCGCAGGTGTTTTATCCGATCCCGTTGCTTAGTTTATCCTAGCGACGACAACGACGACGACAAGCATCTCTGCTTCTTGTCCTTCCCCACCAGCATTCCTCTGTGCACCAAAGCTAGCCTTGAGCAAACAGCTGCGAAAAATTGTAGTTACCGCGACAGAGCTTCTCCTTACGGATTCTTCCCCCCATGAGCTAGCTCTTCACATCTTGCCTGCACCGTCCAACACCTCCAGCTTGATCAACACATAACTGGAATATATATATTCAGGAGCAATACAGGTTGTACTAATTTTTCCGTCACTTCTTGTCCATCTAGAACCACCTTTTCGGACCACAATCAAAAAAATGTCTCACGAAGATGCTGTCTACTTGGCCAAGCTTGCTGAGCAAGCTGAGCGTTATGAGGGTACGTGGTATATATCTCACAATTGAAATTGAATCGATTCTCCTGGTCCCCTTTCCCCGAAGAAAAGGAATAGGGAACCTAAATTGAGAATGATAGGTTTCACCCTGTTCTCTCATCGAGGCGCTAACGATCTGCTTCAGAGATGGTTGAGAATATGAAGACGGTTGCCTCTTCCAACCAAGAACTCACTGTTGAAGAACGAAATCTTCTCTCCGTCGCCTACAAGAACGTCATTGGTGCTCGTAGGGCTTCCTGGAGAATCGTCACCTCGATTGAACAAAAGGAGGACTCGAAGGGCAATGAGTCTCAGGTCAAGCTCATCAAGGAGTACCGTCAAAAGATTGAGGCCGAACTCGCCGGCATTTGTGAAGATATCTTGGCTGTTCTTGACAAGCACCTGATTCCTAGTGCACAGAGCGGTGAAAGCAAAGTCTTTTACCACAAGATGTAAGGAATCCCCCGTACAATTCTCTAACGGGCAATCCATTGCCATCAAAAGTCTGTACGTCACTAACAAGATCCAATGGGGTTATAGGAAGGGTGACTATCATCGTTACCTTGCCGAGTTTGCTATCGGTGACAAGCGCAGCGAGTCTGCCGATTTGTCTCTCGAGGCCTACAAGAATGCTACCGACATTGCCCAGAATGACCTCGCCCCAACTCATCCAATCCGTCTAGGACTTGCCTTGAATTTTTCAGTTTTCTACTACGAAATCTTGAACTCCCCGGATAAGGCTTGCCATCTTGCGAAGCAAGCTTTTGATGATGCCATTGCGGGTAAGCATTACTCGGATTCGAATTGGATACTCCAGGCTTCCCCGCGATACTAACGTTGTAATCTTGCAAAAAATTAGAACTTGATACCCTTAGTGAGGAAAGTTACAAGGATTCCACATTGATCATGCAGCTTCTCCGCGACAACTTGGTACGTCATTTATCCAGGGTTGCACCATAGACTTTCCAAATGAACTTTCTCGGCTAATTGATTTTCTCCATCCTAATAGACTCTTTGGACCTCCTCCGAAGCAGAAACCGAGCCCGCACAAGATAAGGGGGAGGCCACAATGACTGATGCCCCATCGAATGAACCGGAGGCACCAAAAGATTCTTAAGATATAATGCCTGCTCTTTTTTTTTTAATGTTTTTTGGTCATAGAAAGACACTCTCGATAGCGTAAAGTTGGTCCTCTTGTTTGTTTCCGTTTGGTCTGCCGGATAATGGAAAAGCAATGGATGACTAAAATATTGAAAATTTCCCTTTTTTCCCCTTTTTTACCCCAAGATTAAGGGAGAAAATCCAAAGTTTCGCAAGCAAAATAACTTTATAGCTGCTCGGTGTGCTTTATAGTATATTCTATTCTTCCTGTTGACTTTGAAACTTTCTCTGTTTTACTTTTTTATATATTTTTTTTCGCGGTTGCTTCTCTATAGTGTGCCCCTACTAGCTCCCCCGCCGTCCTACCCTTTTTCTAAATTTTTATCAATCGATCGATCGATTGATTCTAGTGTTTTCGCCTTTATATTATATAGTATGAGCTCTGTTTTCGACAGGCTTCTAGTTTTATATCCTACCAAAATCTCTCTCTCCCCTCCCGACCTTGTTCTTTTCTCGTCCCGAGATCACTCTTTTTCTACCATTGAGCTTTCTTCTCTTACTGATATGATGAGCTCGTATCGTGAAGTGATATATGCCAGCACTGCGTCCGTTGCGAAATAACTATATTCCTGCGTGCCCCTTTCGTTAATTTCTATAAACGAGTAACGACCAGCTAGTTAACTCGGTAGAACATTCTAGAAAATTGGTAGAGTAGATTTCTTGTTCCTTGAGAGGTTTTTTTTCTTTTTCTTTTGATGTCTGATCTTTCGAACCGATCTCGTCCCATTCATATATACTATTTAGACATATATTCAGAGTACTTTGGTTGTTTGTATGCTTCGATGTATACCATATATATATATTCGGGAAGCCAAGCCAATCTATTGTGAGTTCGTACACGTATACGCGTAGAGGTATAGAGGGCTTCAGGGTAACTCGGTCAAATGTGACTGTAGTATATAGTAGATCTGCTGGATGCTTGTTTAGTTACTTAAGTACTTAAGTAGTCATGTTATTGCTTTTATCTCAGTGAACTTTACAATTTGACTCATCAGTACTAAGTACTTACTAATGTAGGTATATAGATTCTAATTATATATTACGTAATTTACAATGCATTCCCAGTTTCTCGATATTGTCGGTGTAGTGGTATCTGTGACCTATTCTAGTCTCGTTAAACCTAGACGTCGCTACATAGAACCGTTGGAGTGTTAGTATCGATTGCTATTCTAGCGGATATTATCGGGTACGTATTATGATTATATTGCGATTCTTAAACAATCGAGTAACCGTTTATCATTTTTGAAACAACCGTATAGTGCACATAATTCCCGTTTTCATTGAGCATAACTTTAAAGGTAGCACGCGCGCAGCTTACTCTATATATATACACATACACTTACCATATTACTTAAGTACCTAGTACTATAGTTATCCGATTATTTCTTGGATGTTTATTGTATACTTCTCGGCATGCACCTGAGCTAAGCTAAGCTAAGTCCACTACCTACTTTCATACTTAAAGCACTCGAGTATACATTTGAGTATAATCAAAAGAAGTCTCCTGCGGAACAATGACGGCTGATATCGATCTGGCTTGCGAGATAGCGAAAGCTAAGAGATACACACGTGACACTCGTTGGAGTGTATGTGTGTCATAATTACGATTACACCTCTGATTAAATTCTAAAGTGCAACTTTAAATTCCAGCAACTTAGCTGGCGCTATTTATATCATTTATACGATAGATATAGTCTCGTACCCAGACATCGCAGAGAGGATCGGTATATACTTAATTAAGGACTTAAATGGTGACATATTTACATCTGAGATAGAGATGCTAGTTTGAAGCTGTGGTGATTGGGCGATACTGAGGTAGTACCACGCGTGCAGCCTTTTTAAAACTTGAAGAGGAAGAAGCTGAGTGACGATATATTGAATCATATGTCATAAGAACATTTTTTCGGATCTGTATTGCAGGTTACATCAAAGGCAGGCTGGAATCAAAACTGTGCAAATATCTTCTAGAAAGGTCATAGCTATAGTCTAGCTCGATGAGACCAGGAAGGAGTTATTTGAGTGGGGTTGGCTTGGTGTAGGAACCCCGCTCAGGATGAAAGTCTGTCGTGCTTCGCTTTGAACGTTTGGTATACGAGACAACTCTCGTGCGTGTTCGAACTTCGCACTATCATGCACAAGCGTCAATATATACAAGGCTAATCATTAGTCTTGTTGTCAAGAAGCCCAGCGAGGACTCATCATGCACTATAGTATGATCCGAGGGGTTTATTGGAAAAACAGTAAAACAGTTGACGCACGCATACGTAGCGGCGTTGCTGCTGAAACGTCAATATAATACAAGACTAAACGTAGAGGTTCTTCTAGTTGCTGAAGGAACTAGCCGGGCTTTGATCGATTTGAAATTTTTTTTATAAATTCTGGCCACATGGCATTGTCTCGTAAACCGATGGCACATATCTAATATTAGTCTTGTATCGGGGCTGAAGCATCTAATATATACTTAAGTACTTAAGTACTTATATGTATATGTGTGGCGATGCTTTTAGATCTGAGAAAACGAATCCGAGTGAAACGTTGAAGCAGATTGGCCAATGGTTTCACACAAGGCTCGAGCGCTCTGCCCTTTTCTCGTTAGTGGATTTGGGATTGAGGCCCTGGCGTTTGTTCAGGGTTATATATATGTGTCGAGCGACTTGTCGTCAACTGGTTGACGAAGTGTGAAAACGTGGTTAGATGCCAGTCGACCGGCGCCTTTGCCTAACCTTTTTTGAATGCGAAATTTTATATGATTCGAAGACTAGTTTCAAGGCATACATCACTAATCAAATGCATGGATATATCCTTTCACTGGAATCATATCTTCGTGCGTGCAATCAAATATTACAAGCATGCTGGACCTGCTCTATAGTATTTAGCGCCAGTGCAGCGATTGACGATAATTTGCGAGAGAGCTATTGGCTGGGTATTTACGGGATCTGGTCTCGTACTCGAACGTCGCGGAGAGCGCAACGGGATCTAGAATTACGCAACAACCCCACACTTCCTCTTCTCCTTTTTTTCTAATTCTCTAGCGTGGGTTTTTCCAACCTGGCCTGTCCAGGGAAAATCGTATTGTGGCCTCAATTGAACAGTATTTATGGGGGCTGAATGCATCTCGACCATTACAGCCCAAGGTGGAGAGTGGAAGAAGGAATTCTAGGAAGGTTGAAGCGTGTTGGGTGGAAACAGTGGATGTGAACCAGGGTAAGCGATGCAAGATGTGTTTTTCGATATCGATAGAGAAGTTAGACTCAGGACGGGATAGCTTGAGAGCTTGAGAGCTAGCTGCTTGGTCAGAGTGCGAGGGGTAAAAGTTTCTTGATGGAGGGAGGGAGGGAGGGAGAGAGGGAGGGCGAGAGATGTAACTGGACCAATTTCAAGTTCAGACGAAAAGTGCCGATGGTTTGCATATATCTGCTAATGCAGTGTCGACTGTCTTGTTCTGGTTTGTCTGTATCTGCAGCCATGTCGTTTTCGAATCTTGACCTATCGGCAGAGATGGAAGGGTTTCCCTTTGTCGGTGATTTGATTTGTAGATTGTCATATATATTTGCATTTTATAGTATATATAGTGATTGTCATCCAGTCGACGCTGCAGTCGCCATTAATTTGGGGAATCATGTGCTCTTTCTGGTGCCCGCCGGCTTGATGCGAGCTCTAGCTGAGGGGTGTGTATCCTATGCACCCAGGTTTATCAACGGTTCTAGTCTGTGTTCCAAACCTTTTCTTTTTTATGCAGAACATGTTTTACACATTTTTAAGAAGCCCTTTTTCTTTCCTTTTCTTTTTTTACCCTTGAGGTGCGAAATGGCTGGTGGATTGTCACTGCGGTAGGGATTCTGTTATACATATCTTCCTGTGCAACCGCCATCCTCTAATTCGTTCAGCGAGGTCGTTCATTGTCATTTACAATTGAAATTTTCTCACTCGACCCACTTTCTCCATATCAGGATGAGATTTCAAGTTGATCCGAAGACCTTTTAGCTAAGCTATTAGCTAGCAAGAAATACCCATTTTCGATGCACAAGAGCTCGCATGGGGACCTTCATTTTTCCACCCATTCGCGAACGAGGTCCTCCGCTGAAGAATAAGGGTTTCCCCTCCCTCGGTCCAGGGTTGTTTTCTTTACGTTTTAACCGAGAAGGGAATGACAAGACATGCGTCGGGATTGAACCGACTAGCTCGTTCTCTCTTTCTTCTTTGTTTTCCCTTCTGGTTGTTGCTCTCTCTCTCTCTCTTTTTTTTTTTTTGGACGTGCCGCTACAACCTCATGGCTAAACATAACATCTTATCCTTTCTACGTATGTACGTATTGCCAGCGCGCTGCGTCAATGCTAGCCATGCTGCGTTCGTAGGCAAGGCGCTAGGGATAGCAACAAGCTGGGTTATGTTACCGGGGCAGGACAGGTGTACATACGTCTTGACGTCTGTAAAGATCGTTGGCTGAGTTTTATATCTTCAAGGTTTTTTTTTTTTTTTTTTTTTTTTAAAAAAAAAAAAAAAAAATTGATCCCACAGCTCAATCCAAGGGCTTCTGGGGTTGTTTTTCGCGAGAGCCACAGCCAAGATGTTAAATTGATTGGCGCTTGAGATGATGACACGATAGTAAGTGAAACTCAAACAATCTGGCGGTCAAAGCTTGCAAAGTCTTGAAGCGTTCAGTTCTGACGAGTTGATCCGAATCCCGGATTCAGAAATTTTTTTTTGTTTTTCCTGTTCTTTTCTTGTTAGCCAAATTATCGCGGCCAGGTTATATGAAAGGCACATGATGTGTTTTGCAGGCTAGTTTAAGCATAATGTCGATGAGGAGCGGGGGCGCTATTCCCATGGGCCCATGCAAATGCCTGCTTTGGCTGTTGGTTGGTCCCTCGTCCATTATCTTCTTTGCTGTTGGCTGCTTGCTGATTTCATTCACCAGGGAGAATGGGGGCGCCCGAATACCCTTCTCTGTCTCTGTCGACTCTCCGTCATATACATGTATTTGTATGCATTGGATCTGAGAGCGTCCCCCATCTCAAAGCTAGCTAGCTAAGACTGCAACTGTTGTTCCCGTCTCGAAAGCCGGTGACCCCCAGCTGTTTCTTCCTACTGGAGCAAGGGGGAGCAAAAAAAAAAAAGTACACCAAGTAAGCAAGCGATTGCTGTTGTTGCTGCAAGCCCGGAATAACCAAGATATGCCATGCTGTTGCGGAGTATCATATTTCATATTTTACTTTTTTCTTCTTTCTTTTTTATATAAGGATTTTTTTTTTTTCTTTCGTGATGCCGTATTCTGGAGGGGGATCCATAGTCCGGGTCAATCCCAGGCAGGTTTAAGAGTGAACAAATACCGAACGAGGAAAAGCGGGACAACTTTTGGAGTTTCGTAACATTGATCGGGGTCTAAATAGCGTGTCCACCAGAGGCGTTCTTGTCCACGTTTTTCTTTTCTCAACTGATTTAGCATTTTTTGGTTAACTTGCTCCAAAATTTTTCGGGAAGTTGGGTTCGAGACAAAAAGGTGGCTAACAGGAAAGAAACAAAAAAAAAAAAAAAAAAAAAACTAAAAAGGTTGCTTGTCGCACCACAGGTTAATTAATATTGAGCTCTCTCTTCCCCTTCCCCTTCTCTTATTTTATTCTGTTGGGTATTCCGATCGAATAGGAACGGTGGTCTTTTTTCGTTTGTTCGTTTCCTTTCTTTCTCTCTTCTTCGTCGAGAGTCGAGCTTGGGAGAGCAGTGGGTTTTTGAAGTAGACTGGGAGAAGCAGCGTTGGTTGTCGTCGTCGTCGTCGTCGTCGTCGTCGTTTAATTAGCCAGTTTCAGTCGGAGTGTCGTTTTTTTCCTCTTCGTCATCCGAAAAAGTCGCCAATAAAGAGTCGATTCGAGGTCACCAACGAGGAAGAGGGGGTTTTTGTGATCAAAGACAAGAGCGGGGGACAAGTATCGAGATATATATCTTGAGATATATACCTATACGGAATCTGGAAGGCTAGCAGCCAATTGCTCTTTCGTCGTCAGTCTTCTTCAGTCGTCGCATTCGGGATTTACCACGAGGTAGGTTTGAGATCTGGTTTCGGTTCATAGCCGTTCCCGCCTTCCCCATCTGAGATCATTTTATCCTTCCTTGAAGCTGCGGAATATCAACATGCCATCGTTGGCTTCAAAGGCATTCTCGAAACCAAAAAGCACCGCGGTCACAGGGACAACAGGACAGCTGTGATGTATGGACATTACGACTGCTGCTGTCAAGCTCGGAGAGTTAGAACTACAAACAGACTTTGCCCGTCGTCCAACTTGCTCTGGCTGTTTTCAAAACCTGCTGGATCAGAATTAATCAGTATGCATGATAGTTTTGATTTGCTATTGGTCGACATGGTCCCATGTTTGATGGAAGTTTTTGTTTTTGAGCTAAGCTATTTAAGCTCCTGCTTTCACCAGTTGGCTGGGAGCATTATACTTACCTACATGTTGACACTCCCTTCTCCAGTGGTTGCCCCAGCCTCCATTCTCTTTTCTCTGTTCCATCTCGTCAATCTTATCTGTAAGGAATTGGCGTTATCATATCTATTTGTCATCTGCTCTGGGTGTTTTGCCTCTGTCCCTTTGGTGGTTGTTGAGAAACTCAGTTTTTTTTATATTCGTCAAACCACCTCAATCCCGTGTGATATTCAATCTTCCTACTTGACTCGACCACTAGCCACCCTCAACCTACCCTCCGCGTTCCCATTCACCATCCCCTTTTTGGCTTTACCATCATCTCTTACCCGCTCTCACTCCTGTTAAAAACCCTCCCATTAGTGACGTTTAAGCCTAACAAGAGCTACTATCATTAGGAGGGTCAAACGGACTGCTTGTTGATCAGATCTTCTTTGGTGAGCATCAAAAAATCGCTTCTCTTCAGCATTTTACATCTTCTGCCTGTTCCGGCAACAGTCACGACTGTGTCTCGACACTCCATGTTCTCGAGAATCACAAGAATCCAGTAAATCAATCTATCTGGCGTGTCTTTGCGTTTCACTTCTGTTTAAATTCAAATATCCTCGCCACGAATGGAAAATGAATATGTCTTTCCTTTTCATCTCGTCAAAGTTGCTAACATGTTTTCCTTCTCCCGTCAAGATTCATTCAGTCTCGTATACCACTCAAAGGACTTTCTAGGAGGTTTACCGTTTTAGGACCTCAACTAGAAAAAATGACGTCCTTAAGCCGCAAGGCATGCTACAAGTGAGCCTAGGACCATCTGCACCTTATGTTAGATCCGCTCGGTTACCTGCATGCTTCAAAGGCACGCTGCAGCCGTAGCGGATCGAGCAGCGCCAAATTTGAAAAAGCAAAATCAAAAAAATATGTATGAGGGGATTGTGTTTCTGATGTTGAGTGTCGTGTCGTAGATGCGGGACCATTGGGCATTTCGCTGAAGTAAGTTCTTCAACAGAGTTTCTCTAATATGAATCAACTCTCGACTCAAAATGCATATATTGAGGATGCTAATGTGTGGGTTAATTAGGTTTGCTCGTCTGTAGAGAGACTCTGCTATAATTGTGAGTTTTGAATTCTTTAGCATAGTCTCTAGCCCTTTTTTGCTAATTTTTGTTGATATAGGCAAGCAACCAGGTACTCTAAAGACAATTCACCAGCCTGATCTTAGAGCTCAGCTAACTTTCAAAATCAGGACACGAGTCCAATGCCTGCCCTCATCCCAGAACCGCTGACAGTATGTTTTCCCATATCCCTTCTGACCGTTGGTTCTTCCAACGGGACGACAACATTCGACAAAAATGTATGCTAAAATTAAATTCCTCCAGCCAAGCAATGTTACCATTGTCAAGGACTTGGCCACGTCCAGGCTGATTGTCCAACCCTTCGTTTGAGCGGTGGAGGGACTAGCGGTCGATGCTACTCTTGTGGACAACATGGACATCTCGCCCGTAACTGCCCCACCGGTGCAGGCCCACAGAGATTCCAGAATGGTTACGGCGGCGGACGTGGGGGAATGAGAGGATACTCTACGGCTCCCCGACCAGCCACCTGCTACAAATGCGGCGGACCTAACCATTACGCTCGAGACTGTCAAGCCCAATCCATGAAATGCTACGCTTGTGGGAAACTTGGTCACATAAGCAGGGATTGTACGGCTCCCAATGGTGGGCCGCTTAATACTGCCGGCAAGACTTGCTATCGATGTGGAGAAGCTGGTCACATCGTGAGTGCATTTTCGATGTCTCTATAAGTTTTCCGAATCCAGTTAACCATATGTGTATTTTGCAGAGCCGAGACTGTCCCCAAAACGCCGCCCCGGCTGCTGAAAATACGGCTACTCCTACTGCGACTACCACAACTGCAGATACTACTGCTGCCCCAGCTGCACCGGCTCAGACGGCATAGAAGGCTTGTTCACGTCGGGCTTATGGCAAATATCGGCCGAGATGTTGGACGGGAAAATATTAGCTGGAATTTCGATAATTGTTTTACGAATCTCTTAGTTCTCTCGTCGGCCTCGCTTCGTCTGCTGTTTGATACTAACGGCTGGTGCAGGATGGTTGGATGTTTTTCTAGTTTCACGTTGCATCGACATGACTGAATGCCTTGACTAACGACTTTGTGCTTACTTGATCCTTCTCTTTATATTTTTTTTCTTACTCAATATATTTTTCTTACATCCTTGATGAATCCGTTGTTCATATTGGGGTTTTTCCCTCCTTCCTCCCCTCTCTTTTACATTAGTCCAGCTATTTCATCTGCTTTTCTCCAGATTTTCCTTATCATGACTGGAAATTCAGGGAATCCATCTTTCTTTCTGTAGATTTTCCTTTTCACGGGTGCGGTTCCCGAATTTCAATGATGGATGCTCTTTTTCTTCAGAAAAGTATGTCAAATCAGAATGCAGGGTTTTAATATGGTGTCTTTTGTTACCTTTTGTTTCTTTTTTGAGAAGTTAACTTCTGATTGGTCTTGCTCTCGACCTCGAGATTCTCAACTTTTTTTTTTTTTTTCTCTTTATCTCCATGTTTTTCTTAGATCAAAATTGGTAGTACTATGGCAGGATATACCCCAACGAATTCACGTTACTGGATTTTAGAATTAAGAAAATGAACAAGTTCTTAGGATAGGAAGAAAACTTGACAGAGAGTTATATATAGAGTAGCCTCTTTTGAGATGTAGACATACATGTCGTGTTTGTTAGTCTTAAGTTGAGTAACCTGTCTGGTCCCGAGATTGACATCTGGTCCTGGTCTCGCTGCCTGGTCCCGAGGTTATGAGAAAATGTCGTCAACGTTGCAACGCTTGGAAGAACCAACAACACAAATCTGCTGTTGTGAAGTAGAGAGAGCAACATCACGATGCAACAACATCGAAAGCACCCGTTCCATCCACTCCATTCCCATCGCTATCCTTCCAATCAGCTTGAAACCTGTCATTAATTTTTCGAGTATTGGATAAAGAAACATCATCGGAAGCTTCGTAGATACGCTTCATATAAAAGTTACAATTATCTCTGTTCTCCAAAGGTACTATCTATTCTGGTTGATATATTAACCAATCTTCTCATCACTATCAGTCTAATGCAAAATCCTGCACTAACAGATATCTTATCAAGATATAACAGTACGCTATAGATTCTAGCTATATAAATACTTTAAAAAACACCGCAATGCCTACGACAAATCCAGATGATGACGGTTTCGACTCCGATGAGGTATCTTTGCTTGCGTCCCTCTCGAACTTCGAGCGTTGAGCTTACGACAAGGGATGATTTTAGGAGACCATGATTATTGATATTGATCAGCTTCAAAACCATGGTATGCACGGCTTTTAGGCGTACTCTTTTTCAATGTTCGAATGTTCGTCTGACCAGCGTGTTCGACTAGGAATTGGAGCTGCTGATATCGCAAAACTCAGGGCCGCTGGGTATTGGACTATTGCTGTATGCGTCTTTACATCACAAATGTTGCATATAGGCTAATTGGCGTAATGTAGTCAGTTCACTCTGCTATGCGCAAAACTCTTGGCAAAATCAAAGGCCTCAGCGAGGTATCCTTAATTTGACTTAACCATGTATATGAATTTCCAAGCCACTCACCGGTTCTCTTAGGTCAAAGTAGACAAGATCAAAGATGCCGTTGCGAAGATTAACCCCTCCGGATCTAGTTTTGTTACCGCTTCGGAGTACGGCCAGCAACGCAAGAAGGTTATCCACATCTCTACTGGAAGCAAGAGTCTTGATGCCATCCTAGGTGGTGGGTTTACCACTATGAGCATTTCCGAAGTAAGAAACAGCAAGATACCATTCATATTATCAATGATTTCAATTGCCCTCGCGTTGATATCTTGAGTTGCATAGGTCTTCGGAGAGTTCCGTTGTGGAAAAACCCAAATGGGGCATACCCTTTGTGTAACTTGCCAGCTACCCAAGGTAGGCTGCATCTATTCGCCGTCCGCATTGATGTGATGCCATTAACACGTGGATTATAGGACATGGGCGGTGCTGCAGGAAAGGTAATAACACACCAAATCTAGAATATCAAACTCAGTGATAAGTTATCCTAAGAGTTTTTGACTTCAGGCTGCATATGTGGACACGGAAGGAACCTTCCGTCCCGAAAGGTGAAGCCAACGAAAACTTCTCATATTTACCACAAAACACAGCTGACGCTTTACTTTCCTGCTTTGGATACACAGAGTTCGAGCAATCGCGGAACGTTTCGGAGTTGACGGGGATGCTTGCCTCGAGAATATTCTCTACGCTCGAGCCGTGAACAGTGAGGTTCAGATGGAACTTATACAAAAGCTTGCAGAACCGTTCGCTTCTGGGGAATATCGTCTTTTGGTGATCGATTCCATCATGGCCTGCTTCCGTGTCGACTATAGCGGACGTGGTGAGCTCTCTGAACGTCAACAAAAGCTCGGACAGATGCTCGCTCGTTTGACAACTATGGCTGAAGAGTTCAATATTGCAGTTTACATGGTATATATCTCCACCCCTTTTTTGCTTATTTCGATCTCGCTGTTTTTTAACTTCAGGCAACTTTTGCAGACCAATCAAGTCCAAAGCGACCCGGGGGCAAGTGCATTATTCGCCGGTGCAGACGGGTAAGTTCTTTCGAGTGCTGGGATTTTGAGAGGAAAACAATCTAATTTTTGGTTTTTAATTTGCAGACGCAAGCCTGGTAAGTGGATATCAGGAAGGAGTGGATTTGAGAAGTTGAGCTGGCTGACAAGGATATATCGTTTATGCGGATTTTGTCGACATTAGTTGGTGGGTGCCTTGATATCCTAAGACCAATGCGCATACTAGTACCGTGATGACATTAACTGACAATTCCATCTACGAAAACAGGTGGACATGTTCTGGCTCATGCCAGCGCGACCCGAGTTTTATTGGCAAGTCGCTAAATATCTTAATACCATCACTGGATCCGAATGAGTTGCTGATATAATGATATTATAAATTTATAGCGCAAAGGACGTGGTGAAGAAAGAGTCGCTAAGGTAGGCGCAAACGCTAGCTAGGATGGTTCATTAATTTCCCTTCTTGCCTCGGTCCGCCATGATATTAACCAAGAATATTTCCTTTGTAGATCCAGGACAGTCCTGATTGTCCAGAGAAAGAGGCAACGTATGTTATCAGCAACGGAGGAATTACTGATCCAGAAGGTTCTTGAACGGCTCGCTTCAAGGTGGATGCTTCTTGATATCAAAGATGATGGATGGTTTTTTGAATCTGGAGCTCTTCTGATAATTCCCTTTTCTTTTCTTTTGAATTTTCCCAAGGAGTTATAGCTTTGATGACTCTTTGAAGATTTTAGATGCTCATGGCGATTTTGTTCTCTGTTTGCGAGGGAATCGATTTCTGCCTTTTTATATATAGACTTGGCGAATTAGCAGCGAGGCCATCGAATCCAAAAGGCTTGCGAAGGTGGCGAAAAATACAGCCGTCAGGTCATGTTGAATCAAAAGAAATTATTTTTATCGTCGTCGTCCCACCATCCCAGAGCTAGATGCGCAATGGGTCGCGTGTGAAAGCTGCAGTGACTCCAGCAGTGTGGTGAGATCCTAACCCCAGTCCCCACCAGCACAGGGACGCACAGCACCCAAAATGATGAGGCGAGGATATCTGCGCCAGGGGTGTTTGACAGCGCCAACCAGTCGAATAGAAAGAACCAGCTGGTTTGGTGGCTCGCTCCCGATTCCGAAATATATGTTGCCTGATGTCGGCTGCAAGGCCCTAAATTACTTAACGTTCCTCCAACCAAACTTGCAAAACAGCATTCTTTAAATTCCATATATCGAGCGACTAAGCCCAGGCGACGGACGACCGACTCTCTAGATCCTAACTGTAGCTATCCTTCCAAGGCTGAACACTCTCTCGATTTCCGTCGTCCTCCGACCCTCCCTGTACGTACTGTGCCTCTTTACACCTGCGTTATTCTCAAGCTTGAACCCTGCTCACATTTGGCGGGACGGACCATCGCAGATTCTAGGAGATCGATAGCGCCTACTGATCGCTTACAGACCTGAGGGGCGACTACGAGATAACCATCGAAAGCTCCCTACAGTGCGCTTCTCCTCTAAGCAGACCAGCTAGGAGAGAGGGAGCAGAAAAAAGGACCGTGCAGCGGTAAGTTGACAAATTTTTTTCAAAAAAATTTTTAAAATTTAAAAATTTTTTTTTTTTTTTTTTTTTTTTTTTTTTTTTAAAGAAGGAGGGTCGGCGGGGCACCTCTCGCTCTGATTACGTCCTGCTAGTTCCCTTTCATGCACAGTTTGTTGGTGGGAAATGTCCCCCTCGCCGGGTGGTTTTCACTCAAATCCCACCAGACAAAATACAACAGCTGCTAACGCACTTTCTTCACACTAGCTATCCCTTCTTCTTTGTTGTCCTCCATTCCTCCTCCTCCGTTTCAGAAAACTCGAGCTGGTGCGGTAAACACAAAGCCGTTGCGCTGAATAAAACAATATCCTTCGAAGGATTGCCGATCTAAGTTGATAAGCACATCGACGGAAAAGCCACACAACTGCATCGACAACGACAAGGCTACATTTACCCCGTAAACCGGGAGGACGCCCGCGATATATGCTAGCTGATCGATCCAATCAGATCGCAGAATTTAAACATAACAGCAATGCAAGACCGAATAATGGAAGACCGCTTCACGGAGGACCGGTTAATGAACGAGCGACCGATAAAAAAGGAGCCGGTCGATGTTGATATGGGATACCCATCCATGTCTCAGAGCTCGTTACTACCATATTCGATGTCAGACGAAAGCGCCACCCAAACACTATTGCAAAAGCTAGCAGCAGGAGGCTCAGGAACAGCTTGCTTTTTCACAGAACATGGAGCCGTCCCACTGGAGATGAATATAAAACCAGTAGCTCAATATCTACAAGATTTACCTGTAAAAAACACAAAACCTCCGGCGAGACCGATTTCTCCGCCGACGTTTAGCAGCTTACCTACCACCGTCAAACAGGATCCAAAAGATCCTGTAAGGGTTGTCGGGGAACGATCTACTACGAACTATGTTTCTCAGTTGTATGAGTATATTCAAGGCCATCGCCCTAAAAATACGGTGAAGGAATTCGTATTTGATGAGCCCCATCAGCAGCAGTTCACCGTCGTGCTCAAAATAGAAGGCTTGGAGGATGTCGTTCCGCCCCCCGATAGAAAAGGAGACGATTTGGAAGAGACACCAAAATTATTTCCTTCGAAAAAGCTCGCGAAGGAATATGTGGCCAAGCTTGGACTTGAAATGTTGAAGCAGAAAGCACCCGAACCCGAACATATCGTCATCGGGCCGGGAAAACTAAAGTCAGAAAGCCCAATGGGTGAACTAAACAGTACGAAAGAAATAAGCAACCCCATTTGGACGCCTTTTAAGAAACTAATATACTGGTTCTTAGAGTACTGTTCCCAAAACGGCCTCCCGCGACCGCATATTCTAGACACTAGTAACAGCAAACCACCATACCATTTCGGCTGTGAGATCACGATTGACATCAACGGAGAACATAAATTTGGCGATCCCCATCCTAATCATATGAACAAAACTTCAGCCCGAAACCAGGCTGCCCAAGAAGCTCTTAATTGGATTGCGGAAAAGAACCCAAAAATTGTCAAGGTGAAAGGCAAATCTGGGAAGACAAGCCGCGTTTTGGCCCCGGGGTCGTATATTGAAATAGATGCGACTGGAAAGACTGTCGGGGAAATCGCTACGGGTAAGTTACCAGCTGAACCATTCAAAATCCCTCGTCTTTTCAATAGGTTGGAAATACTAAATGTTCGGTGTATTTGCAGAGGCATGTGCTCTGCTGGGGTTTAAGGCACCTCAGAAAGAACTCCAACCCATCAATGGCTTTCCAGGGCATTACAACGTTACCGTTCATCTCGAGCACTCTGAAAAGATATTGAAAATCGGGCCTTTGAAGCACATTTTTGGTCAGAAAATGGCCAGCAAAGAAGCGATGAAGGCTACACTTCGTACAGTGCGGAGTTTGGCGGAGGTGGAATATAAGGTCAAACTGCAAATCGTTGGGGATTTCGACACCGATTTGAACGAATTATTTTGAAATTGCTAGAGCCATGGGCTGAGACTCAAACTCACCAAACCGACAAGGTCCTAACCGTCCAACTATACTTAGTTGGACGGTTCATGGCTCTAGCAGTTTCAAAATAATTCGTTCAAATCGGTGTCGAAATCCTCAACGATTTCTAGTCGCAATGCTATCGGGTTGTTTTTTCCATATTTATCAAAGTTTCTTTTCTCTAACTTTCATCCATGCAGGAGTGATTACGATATCCCTTTTTGAATATGCCCCCCCCCTTTTTGAAACTGTCTCTCTCTGCATTATCAGGTATTTGGGAAAAGCATGGTTAGCTTAGCGTCTTTGGGGAAAACATGTCAACAAAAAATACCCCTTCCCTTATGTTGGTGGCATGTAGGCGTTCCAGTTGTCGGTCTCGTGAAAATTTTTGTAAAATATGTGTGCTCGGTATAGCATAACGGAGAAAGTTTGGATTTTTTTCTTTTTTCTTTTCCCTTTTCTTTTCTTTTCTTTTCTTTTTTTTAGAATATATACCGCTCACTTCTTTTCTTGTACATTGTCTAGTCTAGTCTATAGTAAATTGAAGCTTTATTTCTAGCAATCATTCATCAACTACAATACCTATAGGATCACCGCCAATATCACCACCGATATCTTCAAGAACTCTACTGTACACTCTAGCCACTTCGATCTCCCATTCTTCATCTTCCTCTTCCTCTTTGACCACTCGCTCTGTCCTATCAACCTCCTTCTTTGTCGGTCTGCCATACTTTCTTTGCAGTCTAGATGCATCCCCTTCGGTATCTTCGTCAACTTGCATGTCATCTTCATCATCGTCCTCATCCTCTTCCTTGATAACTATATCCGAATCCGAATCCGAGTTGTCGTCTTCACTATCGGAATCCTGTTTTGTTGTTGGTTCCGGATCGTCTAGGAAGTCCTGCCCTTCCAGTAACCTTATCACCATAGCTCTTGATACCTTTACTATACTGTTTAATCGGACCTTTTCGGTACCGGAGAGACGGTAGTCTGAGATTAAGGTGTGGAAGGCTAGGTCTAGTTTGTTGAAGAGTCGGAATGTTGGGGTCGGCCGGGGAGGGAATGGAGGAAGGTACTGTAGGAGGCTGGAAGCGATTTGGAGGAGGTATGGTATTTGCAAGGACGCTTTTGAAAAATAAATAAATAGACAGAGAGTTAAAAATACGAATAGCATCTTTATACATAAGTACTTAAGGATCTAAAGGGGTTTTATTTGAAAAGAGTTGAGAAAGTTACAAGGGACATATCGTTGGACAGCTATCAAATTTACTCGACTTACGTGTTCCACTGACCCATACCAGTCCTATTATCCTTTCCAAGTCGTCGATTAGAGGTTCTACATCACTATAGCCAACTATCACCTTCCCACCACTGCCATTTGGGTTGGATGCATTGGAATCCGCGGCAGCGTTCGCTTTTTCTTCTTCTGTTGGAAATTTTTTGGTAAATTTCCGTGAGATCTCTAGTAGGGCGTTATCGACGTAATTGATGAATTGGGATTCACGTTTCGATCCAGATCCTAATGGTGTCGGGCGTTGATTCGGAAGCAGGCCGGAGCTGCGGGAGGCGGTGGAAGAGTAATTTGATGGCGCTGGGGAAGGGAGATAGCTTGAAGGGGGTATGAAGCCGCCTGGCTGCGTCATGCTTTATCTTTGCTAAGTGTATATGATTTAGATACTCAGGCTTATGTCTTGAGGGATTAGTGACTCGACAAGAAGGAACAATTTGATATCAATCGTGATCCGGAATAATATGCATTCTCATGCTTGTAAGATGTGTTGGGAGTGTCGTCGTTTGTAGGTCGTATTACCACAAAAACAACACACCGCACGACATCAGGAATCAAGCAGCAGCAGGAGCGGGTTCCCTCCTCGTCGATTTTGATATTTTATTTCATCATCAACGGACTGGTCATGCATCGACGGCACCACCATCATTCTAAAAGCTTTTAGATACATTGTTATACTTTTGCTTATAATTGTATAAATACATCAGTCGCTTCAATCAAGCAAGTCTACTTTATACTCTCCTCTGGAAACTTCAATCTTCGAAGACCCTTCTTCCTTCTCTCATCTAGCAAAAATTAGATTTTCGTTCATTCATCAAATACTTCGATAGAATTATCTGCATCCACTCGATATCGAATTGGCTAAAATGCCTGACTTCCATGTGGATGGTGTTCGCACCTATTTGACATCCTACTCCCTCCCGGCACGCAAGGAATTCGACGAGATCAATTACTGGGAACGAAACCCACGAGAAGCACCACCCTACGCCCTCCACGAAGAAATTCGCACAGAAATGCACGAATTCATGCCAGACGGTCTCCTCCTCCCACATTATGACAGCAATCTCGTTCCGGTCAAATACTACAAAGTTGCAGCTCAGCCAGGCGAACCCCTCCAGGCCCATTTCATGGTTTGGTCCCAACAAGTCATGCAAGAGATGGACCTTCCCGACAAGGAGGACGAGTTTTTGGATATTCGTGTGGAGGTGTTTGTGAACGGTCGAGTCATCGATGTGGCTTATGTCGACCACTCCCAGATTAAACCGAATGGTATCCCCGTCGGCATCGAGTTTACCGGTGAACGAGCCGGTGACGCGAAAGAATACCCAATGTTTTTCACGATGCCCCAGTCACTACCAGCCGAAGATATGAAGGAGGCGAATTTGAATATTCTGGTAACGTTGGGTAGAATTGGAAGGTATCGTTTCTATGATGAATCTAAAAAGATGTCAAAGATGATTCGGATGGAGGCGGTGCAGGGCAAGTATGAAAGTAGCACGACCGATAAGAATTTCAACGGGTATGTTTGGAGGAAGGAGCATCAGAATTTGATTCGCGATAGGGATATCAATCCCAAGTCAAAGTTTTGGGATTGGAAGAAATTGTGGACCAAGAATGATCTTTATAGGTTGACGTTGCTTCAACAGGCATTCGACAGCTGTCAGAAGGCTTGGGAGGAACTTGAGAAGGAAGCTGAGCTTGAGAGGGAAGTCAATAATGAGAAGGAAGAGGAGGGTGCAGAAGGTACTATAACTGTGAGAACTAGACCCGAGTCACCGCCAAAGCAAGATAAGGGCCCTAGGTTCACCTCCACTCCTCAAACTACAATGAGCGCACCGAGTCCCTCATCGACAACTGCTCAGCAGGTGAGATGTCCCCGAAAAAAATGTTTTAAGAAGATTGGATTACTAAAAAAGAGATGAGCACACAGTCACCTCCTGCCAACTCAGATGCCGCAGAAAGTCCATATTCATTCCGCCGTGCTAGAAGAGGCGAGGGTTCAAATAGCGCAGGTACTCGCTCAGCATCATTGGTGAAGGTCCACTGAAAATAAGCTGACTGGATGATAAAATGTATCACAGTAGGAACGCCTCAATCGATGCAATTCGAGCCGTCGCCGAACATACAAAAGGCTCCAGCGTTCAAGAAGCAAAAAATCTCGCCTACTATGGCAAAGAATAAGGTGACGACACCCTCGCAAAGCGTCACAAAGGCACAGTCGCCCCGATCCAACAGCGCTAGAAGCAAAGCCGCATTTACTATCCTTTCCGTTCAAAAAGGCGATCCACAACAAGCTTCTCCTACAAATGTGACGTTTGGATCTACCAAATACAAAACCGTTCGGCAATATTATCGTGATTTTACTCCGTACAAGGATTTGTGTCGGGTGAACTATCAGATTGGTGAGTGTTCGAGTCTTGTGGGGGGAGTTTTGGGGGCACCTTGTCAGAAGTGGAGCGAGAATGCACGGACTAATTTATATTTTTATCCTTTCAAAAGTTAACCCGAAGACCAGGGAGTTGCGGAGCGGGATGAGGTTAAGCCTTTGAACGACCGTGCATCTGACTATCTTCGTTCTGGAAAATTCTACTTCTTAATGAACAAATGTTTTTCTTTCTAGGCTGGTTACACTTCGAGGCTGTTTTATGTTTCAAAAGGGTGTTGTTTTCCGATGCCATTCGGAGAGAACGAATCTCGCGCCTTTATTTGGTATGGTTACCAGTGATGACACAAATTCAAATCCAACAGTCTAAAATCCTCTGAGTCTTGAAGATCTCTTTGAGGTGGAACGAAGAATTATCGAAAGGACAAACTAAATATAAACGATCGTATCCCGGTGTTTTCTGTTCAATGTTTTTTTTACCAGTTTCGCAGTAAATTACGTGCTAATAGTGCGAGCTGCAGTTTGAATCCAGAATACAGTCGTATCATTTATGTTTCACACACAGCTGCGCGAAGTCTCCGGCTCGGCCAACGCGATGTACGAAAAACGATTGCTAAATGTTACCGTTCTGGTACTTTGACTGCAGAATCCCGATGTCAAGGTACAGAGGGTTACATCTCTCGCAGTTGAGAGAAATGCAGCTTAGTCTGGCAGAAATGCTGACAGGCCGATAACCCTGTCCAAGCTTTTTGATCCTTTCCTTTAGGAAGAATACACACACACACACACACATGGACTTTTTGGGAGGGCTGCAGATAAAGTAACGATTTTTACTCGCAAGTACATAGGGCAGGTTTCTAATACCCGGTCCTGTTGCTCAACACTTCCTCGGGCTTTCTTTCCCTTCCTCTTTTCCCTCTTCCCTTTCCTTTTCTCCATCGTCAGCATTTCCCTGATTTTATTCTTTCAAGCTTCGTATTCGATAACATCTTCGTTTTCAACATTGTTTCTCGTCTTGCGTTTTTCGCGTTTTTGGGTAGCAGGTAGGTTCAAACGAACTGATTTTTTTCTTTTCTTTTCTTTATATTTTCTTATTCTTGGAAAGATTTCCCTGAACTCTGTTTTTTTGCGACCACGTTTTGCACTCTTTCGTTCTCTCTGAGCCAAAAATAACCAGCGCCGAGATGGGAGTCTGTCGCGGGATGTTGCGGCTCACCGAGAAGACGAAAAAATCCACATAGAACAGAAAAGTGTGGACAAAAGAGAGAAGACTCGTCGGATCACCACTTTTGAGGCTCAGGCGAACTGCCATCGGTTGCGCACTGGGCATGTTTCAATATCAAAAGTTTGATATTGTGATTGTGATTGTGATTGACGGGCGACGAGGGCGGCATGGTATGCATAGCTCGCGCAAGAGGTTTCCCGAGATCTCTCTCTTCTTTCACATGGAGAAGAAGGATTGCGAGGCCTTGTTCTCGGGACAGCTAGGCCTACGAGATGACAAACCGAGACTGTTCCTCCTCCTCTTCTTTTTCCCTCCCTTCTCTTCATTTTGCCTTTCTTCCGCAAGCGTCCATCCGGTGTCTAACCCCGAGTTGGATGGGCTTGGCTAGTTGACGCTAGTTCGCGCCTTGAGCTCGCCAAAAAAAAAAAAAGCTCTCTTAGTGGGATGGCATCTTTTTTTGCTCATAGGGCTTAATAATTTGCCAGAAATATATCCCCGCTATGCCAGGCTTGGTGTGGAAATTATGACGCCTATCGATAAGTGGATTTTGGAGGGATGAAAATTTTTAGAACCTTTCCTTTCCTCGCAGAAAGGAAGAGGGAAAAAATGACCCCTTGAGCTCAAAGGACTCCCCCTCATGTCGGATTTTTTTCTGATATAGAGAGTTTACGAGAATGAACGTGTCGTTCCGGTAGGGCGGACAAGGGGAGAGAGAGGATGTTTCCCTTTCTTCCCCATTGCTCGACTCTGCTGGTCCGTCCTCATTAGCTCAAATCACAGGGAATCTGCATTTTGCATGCATGATATGAGATGGGACGTCTGCATTGCAATGGGCGCACGCGCGGAAGCTATCACCACAGTGTTTTTTTTATAAAGCTACAATCTTCATTTTGACGGGGTCAGCGGGGATTCGCACTTCCGTGACGCTCCATTACATTGCATCGGGTCACCCAGCCATTGATGAGGTCCAAGCATGCATGCGCATGGCAAGGTGGATTTGCGGACGGTTACAGAAGTTTGCAACAAAGGATCAACCTTGAGCTACGCGGATTGGAAATTTCCATTTTGAAAATTTAGATTTTTCATGTCCCTCCCCTTCGAATCGATCGTCTTGGCCGGGGTGGAAGGAAGGTGGGATGTGTCTGTTTGTCGGTCAGTTTGGAGGAGTGTCTGTCTGTCTGTCTGTCGACCCTCGTCCGTCGCTGGAAAAGGTTTTTTCCCAGGCTTATTTCCTTTTTTTATTTTCCTCTGACTTCCTTCTCTTTCGATTTTTTTTTTCTTTCCCTTTTTCATAATTCACATCAAAAAAAAAGAAGAAGAGTTCGTTTCGACGTCCTACTCGGCATCACGAATTAGTTTTTTTTTTTTTTTTTCCTTTTTTTTCATATTATTTTCTTTCTGTCTGTTAGTTGGTTGGTTACTTACTTCTGACTTACTCTTTTGTTCCTCTCTCTCTCAAGCTCTTGTTCACTTCTGATTTGTTCGATAATTCAGTTCGTCGTCATCGTCGTCGTCTTTATTGTTGAGCATTATCATCTTCGTCATCTCTCTCATCGTCGTCTTGGTCTTTTCGTCTTGATCGATTCTTTTTTTCTTTTCTTTTCATTCGTGTGAAAAAAAAAAGAAAAAGCTATCGCCATATCCTCCAAGTAAGTACAATTTTTGCAAATCGCAAAGATGTCTGGTCAAAAATACAATTAACCAGATGTCGGCCTTCGTTGTTTTCTGGTGGATGACCCGGCCGGCCCCGTATTGCCATTCTTTCCCATTCCTTCTTTCTTGGTATCTTGTCTACTTTTGGTCTTCGAGAGCTGGTGCATTCCTTTCGCGATAGTTAACATTCTTTCTGAAACAATAATGATCGCGAAGGGGATTGGATCCGGCGCCGGCGGGAGAAGTGGGAGGAAGGAATCCAGTGGCGGCATCGTTGTGGTCCTGTTCGGGGCTCATTTTGCGCCTATTTCTTTCCATATCATGATATAATATCATACTATGTACTACCGGGAATAGTAGTGATATGGTATGGTATAGTCTAGTATAGTCTAGTATATGGATATATCGATTTCAGTGGAAGGAGGCTCTCAACGTTGCTGCTGCCGTTGCTTCCATCGATTATTTTTTTTCCCCACTTTTCTTCCTTTTTTTTTTTTTTTTTGTTCTTTTATTTTCGAGCGGGAAAAAAAAAAAAAAAAAAAAAAAAAAAAAAAACATCCCACCTTCTTTTTCCCCCCGCCACCACACGCTTAATATCTCCTCCCTCCAATTCCACCCTTCATTCTTCTTCTTCTTCCTCTTCCCGCTCTCCATCTCTTTGAGTAACGTTCTGCTTTGATTCTTCTTTCTTCTTGCTTCGTCCTTTCATCGTTCGTCGCATCTGTTCGCACAGTCTTCTGGCACGTATAGTAATCGTCTTCCGTCTCTGCTTTTTTTTTTTTTTCGGCTCGTTCGGGGTTCATCTCATCCACCGGCGTCTTTTCTTCCTTTTTTGGTTTCTAACCGTCTATTCTGGTTCGCCGTCGCAGCCTTTTTTTTTTTACGCCCGTTCGTCGTCGCTCGCATCGTCGTCGCCTTTCGCCCTTCGTCGCCGTCGACCCGTTAGGAATCCGATAATAGACAAAAGTTCATCCTTTCCGTCTCTTGTTACAGTTTCTGCTTCCCTGCTGCAACTTGGCGTCGAGTGTCCCTTGGATTGAATTTCTTCCGCTCAACACTAATTCTTTCCCGTCTCTCTACTCTCTCTCTCTATCTCTGCTCTCGACATCATTTACACGGAGTTATAGTCTTGCTGTTCTCGGGATTCTATCTCTTTCCGGTTTTCAGTGTCCAAATTGTAAGTTTAGCCATCTATTCCCTCCTTCTCACCGCCGGTGTGAATCCTCCGGATTGGCTACTTGGCCATAACATAACCCAATCATACCCTGTCATGCACGCCAAAGAAAAAGAGAAAAAGAATCAGACAAAAAGTTTTTTAAAGCCAAGAAAAAATATAAAATAAAATAAAATAAATTCAGAAGATATAGTGTCCTAACATTCTTGCAACCAAACAGTTATCAAGCTCTCTTATAAACGGAATCTTTGCCTTGGTCTCGCTCTTTTTCACTCTTTTTATTTCCGTAGAAAAAGCTACTCTTTTCAACGAAACATCATGTCTTTCCAATACCAATACGAACAACCACAGGGTGGCTCCACCTCTCCCGGTGGTACCAACCAAGGACAGGCTCCACCCGCTAACGCTGGCCAACCACCAAGCCAGTCTCCAGCTCCCTTTAACGGTAACGGTTCCGCCAACGGCGGCTCTAGCAATGACGCCAAAACTACCCTCTGGTGCGTATAAGTGATCATATCAAAAAAAAAAAAAAAAAAAAAGGAAAGAAAAATTTGGTTCGAGACTGACTAACCTGCATGAATATCAGGATGGGTGAGCTTGAGCCATGGATTGATGAGAATTTCATCCGAAGTGTCTGGTACAGCCTCGGTGAACAAGTTAGTGTTAAAATGATCCGCGACAAGTTCAACGGGTAAGACACACACATTCCATCACCGTGTTTTTTTATTCTCTCTCCGTGGAAGACTCAACCGCCGAGAACGGTGATGAGAAATCTAACACCATGTTTTGTACAGAAGCGCCGGATACTGTTTCGTCGATTTTACTACCCCATCCGCTGCTGCCAAAGCCTTGAATTTGAACGGAACTCAGATCCCAAACAGCAACCGTCCATTCAAGCTGAACTGGGCTTCTGGTGGTGGACTTAGCGACCGAAGGTAATACTACAACCAATTTCTCAAAATAATAGTAACAATCTTTCGAATAGAAGTGAATGGGTGTGCTGACTTTCCATATAACAGAGATGATCGTGGCCCTGAGTACTCCATCTTCGTCGGCGACCTTGGTCCAGAGGTTAACGAGTTTGTTCTCGTTTCCCTCTTCCAAGGCCGATTCGCTTCTTGCAAATCCGCCAAGATCATGACCGACCCCATCAGCGGCATGTCTCGTGGCTACGGATTCGTTCGATTCGGCGATGAGATGGATCAGCAACGTGCTCTTACTGAGATGCAGGGTGTCTATTGCGGAAATAGACCTATGAGAATCTCTACCGCGACCCCGAAGAATAAGGGTGGGAATCAGAACGTGATGCAGCAGAACATGGGAGGTATGGCTCCCCAAATGGGAATGTACACCATGGGTGCCCCCACCATGGGGTACTACGGCGCTCCTCAGCCAATGAACCAATTTACAGATCCCAACAACACGACGGTTTTCGTCGGTGGACTTTCCGGCTACGTTACAGAGGATGAGCTCCGCTCTTTCTTCCAGGGATTCGGCGAGATCACCTACGTCAAGATCCCTCCAGGCAAGGGATGCGGCTTCGTCCAATTCGTCCAGCGACACGCAGCAGAGATGGCTATCAACCAAATGCAAGGTTATCCTATCGGCAACTCTCGCGTCAGACTCTCTTGGGGTCGCAGCCAGAACAACTCCGGACCTGCCGGTACTCCTTATCGACCAGCTCCACCACCCCCAGTTTACCCTTCCATGGGAATGGCGCCTCAGCACGCTTACGGCCCTTTCGCCCCTCTCAAGTAAACAACCCCTCTCCCCGGATTCCGTCTTTTTGAAACCAATAAGAAAAGCAAAAAAAAAACTTCAAAAATCCAAATACAGGCTACGTGGGTTTTCAAATTGTTTTCCCCTTTTATTACGGTGTTGAACTTTTTATATTCCCTTGTTTCCTTCGCGCTTCTTTTATCATTATGCCCTGATGGATTCCTCTCTTTTTTATTTTCATTATCCTTTACTCCCTTCCCTCGCGCTTGATATTTTTTTCTCTTTCCCCCATTCTTCTTTCGTTGTGGATGTTGCTTGCTTGCTCCTTTCCTTGTGTACTGTTTTACGGAAACCCTTGGAGTTCAATGTTATGGCACCACAAAATTCTATTTTTCCATCTTTATTTTCAACGGGTCGTTTATGAAATCCTTCGATTATTATGCAACAGGGACCTGGTTCCCTCTAAAGTTTACTTGTTGTTTTTCTCTCTCTCTCGAGCAGCCCCGTTATTCCTACCAAAAGGGAATCTGCAGACAGGACTCTGCTGCTGATACACTCCTAATTTCCACTGGTGGTTTGAGTCTCTTTCAGTTGTTTTGTCAAAAAGACCAAAAAGCTTTTCTGCCTTTCCGTTAATGGGCTGTGGGATTTGGGTGGCCAGCGATGCAAGCAGTTTTTCCACACCAATGCTAAAAAGACCAACGCTTCATGTCTGATTTCGTTTTTATAAAACGGGGGTGCTCAAACAAAAATTAATGGGTTCTATGATACTGTTTTCTTGTTCCAAAAAATTATTTTCTCCCTTTGCTTATTAGTTTTGACTGGATTTCTGCTTCCTTTCTTTTTCTTCTTTTTCTTTATAACTTTCACTTTTTTTTATTGATGCAAAAGCCCAGTCATGGTATATATCCTGTTACATGAACGGTATATCAGAATGAAATACTTCACTCTCTATCATCTCTATCTTTATATCTTGAAGCGAATTCCTTTTCTTAAAACAACTCTCGATCCACATCCATCCATCCAGATGAAGGGCTTATGAACGAACAATGCGCGATATATATGTACCTCTTAGATATGCCTGTCCATGTGTGTAACCTCTCTTTTTCTATTTGGACGACACCGACAAGGGAAAACCCACGTAGCCAGCACGCCTTTTCTTATAATTACCCCTCCCTTCCCCCCTTGGTATGGTTTTTACTGCGACAAATAGCTAACTGTTTGTGTTAAACACCCGTCTAGTCCGAACGGATATCCTGTCTTCTCTGATAAAGGCGAAAATGCGGACAGCGCGGCCGCACCAAACGGACCGCCTGGAGCTATCCAAAACGGAGTTTCGGCTGTTGAGATTCTCGGCGTTGACAAGTTGAATCAAATGTCGGCAGCGAATCATGACGGTATCGCGGATAGATTGGAAGCTGAAGGACGGCCTTACTTGAGTATCTATGCTCAGTAAATGGGGTACCAGCTTTACCACAGTTCGACGTTCACATCACAAAATCATTAATTAATTATTCGTTTATGTGAATGAGGAGTATCGACTTTGCTACTGCTTTTAAAATTTTCTACATTACGGTCATTGCCTTTTCTTTTTTAACTGACTCTTCATCGATTCTTTCTACAAATCTCCCTTTCTCAACCCGTTTCTTTTCGTTTCCTGAATTCAAGGTGTCTTGTTACCGTTTTCTTTATAGTCCGGTGTTATTCGCGTCAAGTACTTTCTATGATGATGATACTGCTGTTCTTTCAATTGTCTTGCTCTTCATTTTTCGCTCGTTCTCATACTCTACGCTTCGTTTCCTAATGCCGGGCCGCTTTTTTGTTTACGAAATACTTATTGTACGAACAAAATTGCTCACCGTATAACGATGTCTTTGAATTCATTTTTATTATCACCGCTTAACCTAGGCGTTATCTCTCTCCCTCTCCTTTTTTTCGCTCTGCAACTCCTTATATTACAAAAAAAGTACTGCTTCTTGCATGCATTCAAGTTTTTTCCGCTTCAATGATTCGTAAATGGTTCCTTCCCTTCTTTACTATAGTAGTTCGATTCGATATTTGTCTGTCTGTCTGGCTTTGGTTCAATTCACCAGATTGATTACCTTTAAAGTATCATAATTATTATTATGTTGCTGTTTGTTGGCTGGGCGCTTCAAAGGGTTGGTCTTTCCGTTGATGTTCGATAATTTGATGTTTAGTATCACAAGGTTATATGATTAGTAGTATAAGGAATATGATGGTTTGAGAAGTTTTTAATACATATTTTGTGTGATATTCTAGAAATATAAGTAGATATTCTATTGACTTCTAGTAATAATTTAGGTATTCAGACGTAGCACCAGCTCTAGTCTTGTTGTCCACCAGCTCTATCTTTCTGTTGTTTTCTTTGTCGTGCGACACGCGACTGCCTTGTGGATTGGTTAAGCGAGCGCATCTCGTCCGCGTCTTCCCGACAACCTTGACCTCAACTTGAATGAGACCAGACCTCTGCTTTTGACGGCTTGAAACCATTCCAGCAATGACAGAGTTCCTACTGCGAACTCCATATACACTCAACATCATACCTTGATCCTCGGAGTCATACCTTGCGCCATGCGATTCGAATCGTCGAATGTTCAGCTCGCCGCTGCTGAGAAGCTGCAGGCCGAAGGGATGGCCTCCCTGCGTAAGGGAAACTATAAACTCGCCATTGACAAGTTCACAGAGGTATTGTATTATACCATTATATACTCACTCCCCTCACTAATTTTCTCTACATCTAATACAAAAATACTAATATCTGAAACCTTTTCTATTATATTCTCAGGCTATCGATATGCAGCCACCCATCCTCATGACCCTCCTCGACGGACGAGCCGCTCTCTACGATAAAACCGACCAACTCAAGCTCGCCCTCAAAGACGCCAAAAGAATGATGGAGCACGAGAAGGCGAATCCCAAGGGATACCTCCGCGCTGGCAAGGTACTCTACCGCATGAACAAATCCACCATGGCGCTAGAAATCTACAAGCTCGGTCTCAAAAACGTCGAACCATCCGACCCGCACCTGCCCCGTCTCCAAGAAATGATCGAAAAAGCGGTCGACAAGCAAACCAAAGCGCTCAAAGCCGCACAGAAGAAAATATACGATCCGATGCAAGTCCTCCCCTTCGAGCTCCTCGAGATGGTTCTGGAATACCTCCCCTTCGCCAACATTGTCGCCATGCAGCGGGTATCCAAAACCTGGCGCGGGGTGATCTCGAATAACCCCCGTTTCTGGACGATACTGGACTTCTCCCGTGCGAAAAAACCCGTCTCCAGAGCCGCGTTGAAGAACTGTATCAGTAAATCGAAATACACCCTCACCAAAGCGATACTTAAGAAGATTCACAACTTTAACGATACGACATTGATCGATATGGTGTCTGTTTGTAAGGATTTGGAGTACTTGAAGGTGATGGGCGGGTTCATGGGGAGTTCGTTGAGTCGGGCGATGCAACTCACGAAGAGTATGAGGACTTTGATATTACACTGTCAGATTCCGTTTGCGACGTTCGAAGCATTATTGGTCAACCCGGAGTTACCGCTTGAGCATTTGGAGTGTTTGGAGTTGGGGCCGACGAAGGGAACGATGCGGTTCGGGAAGAGGGAGCCGTGTTTGGCGTTGAAGAGGTTGTTGGTTAATTTTGCGAGTGAGCAGATGAATATGCGTCCGGTGGCTTTGGTAAATGTTCAACATCACTTTTTTAAAAAATATATAGGGGTCTTTTTTATATTAATATTTTTCTCTTTTTTTCCAATAGGATGAGCTTCTCGTATTGCTGCCCAACATACAAGAGCTTCAATTGAACAAGATTCAAAGCAATCTTGAGAAACTAGATATGACATGTTTAGAACACCTCGAGATATTTGTCTGTCGGAGTTCCAAACTCGAAGCGGATCAGGTGCTTTACCCGGCTTCCCTACAAATCCTCGATCTATCCTGCACATCATTCACCAGCGGCGAAAATATAGCCGAACAGCAAGAAACGCTCGAAAATCTTAAAAGACTAAACCTCACGAAATGTAACCTGTCACCGGCTATATTCCTCGAACTCGTCCCGCCGCTTGAAACCAAACTCACACATCTCCGAATCGGGTACGCCAGGCATCTCGACTTTAATTTCTTAGCGGGGAACTTTTTTCACAAAAACTTTTTAACAAACCTCCGGGAACTCTCGGTTGAGGGGGACTACCTTTTTTCAAACCACGTTGTAAAGGAAATATACCACCTGCCTAACCTCCAGCGGCTCAATTTCTCGACAACCTCGTTGAACGGGTCTGGGGTTTATCAGTTTATATTGAATAGTAAGAGTGTGGGGAGTATCAGAGAGATATACATGAACGGGATAGATAGGGTGTCTGCTGATTTGGTGCAGTTTGCGGCAGGGAAGGGGATTAGGATTATTCAGATGCAGGAGAGTGGGAGGGATTGGTTGTTGTTAAGAGGTGAGAATGAGGATGCGTTTATGAGATTGTGATTTGATTATTTTCAGCGAGGCGTTTATTATTTGTGTTTTACGGTTAGGGTCGGGGTTGTATTTTTGAGATTGGTGTTTTTATATGATGACTATTTTTATGTAATATTACTCGAGCGATATTTTGAAGGCTAGTCTGATATGTCAATTGTGATATAAGATATATGTACAACTCACTTTTTGAAGTCATGGACAAATAAAACTTGGTGATGACTAAGTAGGCATCGGTCAGTGATTTCCGATGAATTTTAAACATTGTGAATGTTTTGGGTCGTCGGTTTAAGCCCCAGCAGGGCTTGATGTTTTCAAACTCCTCTTTCCTATTTACGAGTCTAAAATTCCATCATACATTTTATGTCATATTCTCAAACTAGTATAAAGGGATTTCCATTATATTGTCTAGTTCTATAAGGCTATAATATATATATATATATATATTAAAACCCCACACTTAGCGCGATTCTCTACACCTTCCACTTCACGTCAAAACAAATCTTCAAGGTCGAGGGTATCTTTGTGAGAAATTCTGATTGGTATTACATGTAGGTTTGGTATACTGGGTGTAAGATTGGTTGGAAGGATATATGTGGGTGAAGTCGAGAACAGGACTGTAGACGGGAAGCTAGAAATAGAGGTGAGAAATTGTAGGGAAAAGTGTGACTACTGTCGACATTATTAAGGATGCCGACTACCTAATTCATAACTTCGCCATGAAAAATAATGATATATAATCAACCAAATATCTGTTACGATAAATGTAAGAATAGAGCTTGAAAAAACTTGTACGAGTTTATATAGATATATAAAACCAGAGAATGCTGTAAAAAAAAATCCGTTCCGCTAAAACGAGAGCCTTTCTTCTACCCGCCAAAAAAAAAAAAAATGCGGTTCCTCAACCATAATCATCTTTGGTATATCACCGGTTTCCCCCACATCTTCCACCTTTTCATATCCTTCTTTTCTTAAAAGCATCTATTTCGCTACGCTCTTGCTGTTGATATGCGGCTCGGGGTTTATCCTTGTAACAGCCTCGATCAAATCCTTTATAACCTGTCCCCGATTCTTCTGCCCCGCCTCTTCAATCTCCTTCAACTTTCCTTCGATTTCCTTTTCCGCGTCCTTTTCCGCTTGGGCGTTTATTCCGGTATGCTGCGAGTTTGACATTCAAAATAAAAGTTACTATCACTATCTGTCGTTTGCGGATGCTCGGATGGTGGTAGGTTGGATGGAGAATGTATATGTATATACCTCCGCTTCAAACTTTTGAAACTCATCCTCCTTCTTTTGACGGTACTCTTCTATTTCCTTCTGAGCTTCGGATCGGGCATCCTTGACACGCTGGACTCGGTCTTTTGTGTTTGTTATATTCAAATGCTCGAGTTAGGGATTAACGTTTCCGTTGGAGATGTATATATCGTATGGTGGACGGAGAAGGGTATACGTACACGCTCGAGCTAGGACAAGACACGTAGCAAATGTTAGTGAGGACGAGAAGGAAGAGGATGGAAAAGGAAAGAAGGAAAGATATACCCTTCTGTACGATCTTTTGGGCTTCCTGCTCAGCATTTAGGAGGGTTTGGATCCCTATGATATTATATTGTAACTGTTTGTTAGAGCGATACCGAGTCTTGTAGTATTGAAATAACGGAGTGGGGGAATGGGTGTCGTGTCGTCGTACCCTGGGAGTTTTGCGCCGACTGTACGTAGAATTATATGTCAGTAACTTGTTACATGAGAGAGAGTCCAGGGATGAGGGAGGTTCGTACCATGTTTTTTTTTTTTCTAGTGAAGAGGATCCGGAAGCGGTGGGAGATGAGGATGGGGTTTGGAGTTTGAAGGATGGAGTGGTGGTAGTGCTATCGGCCGGTGGTTTCGGTTTCGGGTTGCGGTTGCCCCTCGTCGTCATGCCGCAGCTGCTCGAACGGCGCGCCAAGTCTTTTTTCCAACCTGGCCAATACTACACAACAAATATGTCTCGACTTCAAGTTCATGGATATAACGTGATAACAATATCAAATAATCAGTCTACAATTTTGTATATAGAGTTTTTCAATTTTTTGTGATTTTACTCTCTACTATACCTTCCCAAACCCAGACTAACCCATCCTTTTTGTTTACCAAGGCTCCGTATTAATATTGTTAGGAACGAGCTGTGGACTCTTAACTTGGTAGTAATCAATGGCGATATCGATAACATACAAAGGCAACATCAGCTCGAGAAAATACTTTTATGACCACACTAAGGATAATACATTTGTGTGAATCCTTTTCTTTCTCCGTACTGGTAGTCCACGCTATGGCATGATCTCTGCCTCCCATAATATTCAATTAGCAAATTTGCAAACAAGTGTGTGTACCGGTTGGGGCCCGTGCCGTCATCATCGACGATATCTATGATTTCACCGACGCTAGGTTTCAATAGGGCCCAGCTATATCGATCTTTATATATTTAGCAAAGAGACTATCTTAAAGTTCGTCTACTAGCCGTGAAAGCTTGCATAGCTATACTTCTGTAGATTTCGATTGTATTATATCGATAACAAGATGAACACCATTGGTTCTCTAGCTTTAAATTAGAAACGAAACTCATACGCTCGACTGAAGATGATGCATGCAAATACCTGGCTACTTTAATATTATATTCGTGCGCTCGGGTATCCAATATAAAGTATATCTACAGACCATCCCGATATCCTCAATATCCCTCAGCAGCAAATGAGGTTCTTTGTGATTTCAGAAGAAAGACCAAATTTGTATGTATATAAATATGCGTATATTATCAGCTCGGAGATATCATATATTCACTAAACCATCTCCCCGGTCCTCGTTTAAAACTAAAAAAGATGATAAAAGCGGTGCCTGGTGGGAAATACCGTTAAAGAAAGCCTTTCACACGCACGCAAGTACTTAAAGTATTTGTTGTTGTTGATGTTGTCGTTTGTTTGAAAAAACTCAAGCGGCGCGGCGATAAGTTCCACGGACGAGAGACCATACGCACGAATCCGATTTCAGCAACTTCGAAAGATGATACATGATTGATGTCTTTCATGGTACGTCTAGCTTCATCTCCCAAGAACCCCTATTCAAGCTCGAATTAGACAGCTAATCCCTCTAACAATCCATCCATCTGATACCCAGACTTAACGACTCATTACACAGTACCGCAATGTCCCGAATATAACAACCCTTCGATTTCCCTCACCTTTGCCGTCAGAGAGAAGAACCCAACCGATATTTTTTTAAAAAAAAATGTCCCGCGCGTCAAAAGTAACCCTCAGCCTGGTCAGCGTCATCACGGGTCTCATCGTCGTCGCGGTCCATAACACCCAAGTCACCGAACGAGAGGCGATGCACCAAGGCGTCATCCGGGACGAAGAACGTCAGCGGATAAAACGGGAGCGAGAATTGGACTTCCAGTTATCCGCCAAACTTAGGGAAGAGTACGAGAAGGTGCAACCGGTTAGTAATAGTGTGGATAAACCGAAGCGGTAGCGATAGGATCAGAAGGGAGGGCTTTTTCTTTTTTAATCTAGAGATCGAATTGTACAGTGTATATAAAAACATCTTTCCTTATTTTCGATTTGGAAAGTTCATGATTGGACATGTAACATTCATACGAAACGTATAACCATCAAAAGGTAGACAGACAGAAAGCTCGAAATGGTTCAAAAAAAAGGTAAATAGAACGCCCATGTTCGCCTGCTTGAACAATCATGCAAGGTTAAAAAAAAAGAGAACAATGAAAACTTCAATACCAAACCATGTCGGAACAAACATGAAAACAAAACCCCGTTGACTGCGACTACAAAAGGGGGGTGATTAAAAAGGTGTTAGTTATGTCAAAATATACAAAAGGCTAGAATTGAAAGATTAGTACTGCGAAGATGAATATTGTGATTGCGATGAAGTCGACCGTCGCTGCTGACTTCCTTCCGGATCAACGGATTCGCTTCTTCGAGGGATTATCCTCCGCTTGATCATCTGCGGCTTCATCTTAACCTTACCCGGTTTCGGGACCGTGGTATCCCCACCCACAATCTCCAAACTAGACCTTGGCGGCGGCGGTTTAAAATCCTCATCATCGTCATCGATGATCACCAACTCTGCCTTCTTCGGAAACCCAGCACCACCAATGTTATTCTGCACGCCATAGTTCCTCCCGCTGAACGCCGGCTTACCGCTCGTCATGGACCGCACGGGCATCGTAGACGGAATCGCAAGATCGTCGTAATCGTCATGGGGAGGATATTCGCCCATCTGATCTTTATTTTCGCTATTATCGTCCTCTCGTTTGATAGCCAACGGTTTTTTGAACTCGCCATGGTCCACGCTCGGCTTCTTACGAAACAATACACCTGTCTTTCGCCGTCGCTTCATCAAACCGTCAGATTTCTGGAGAGAAGAAGAAAAGCCGCTACCAAAAGGAGGAACAGGTGGTGGTGATTGGTCATTACCAGGATAACCCGATCCGGATCCGGCGTTGTATTCAGCATCCTCATCATCCTCGGGTTCTTCGTTCACATTGTAATTGTCTTCTGGGACCTCACTGTTATTCTCAACATTGTTGCCGTTGGTCGAACGTTCGGTTATATCCTGGAGAGGTGCGGGGACGGGTGATGATTCCAATGCTTCTTGGGTGTTTAACCGCTCGAGTCTGGGTTTTGGCGAGACCGGCGGGGATATTTCAACGCTGATGTTATTATCATCATCGTTGTCTCCCGGTTGCGTGTCGTCAGGGTGATGATACGGTTTTAGTCTCTCCCGTAGGATATCCGTGTCGTCAAGACATTCCTTTTTGATTTTGTCCATTTCCAAGACGATCTCGGCTTGCTCAGGTCCAAGGGCGGAGATATCCACCGAGTTATCCCAATCATGGATCCTACTCGAGTTGATTGATGGCGAATGCGCTGGTTGCGGAGTGGGTGTACTCGGGACTTGAACCACAGGTTCTTCTAATTCCGAGGTGCGTCTTCCTTCTGGAGCCGTGTGAAAAGGTGTGCTTCCATGTTCGCTAGACAGGACCGGTAGAGGCTCGTCGTGTTGAGAAGAAGAACCTTCCGACGGGGCGTCGTCGAATCTGTGAGCTTCGGCACTCGATTGGGTGATGTTAACAGCCGAAGGATCGAAACGAATCACAGATTCTTCCTTCATATTTGTACTGTCGTGTTCCTCCTGCTCAACATTGTCGTCCTGATCTCGTTCCATCTCATCTTCGGTGTCCGTGTGGCCGTAGCCACAAGATCCATTAGTTTGGAAAGGCGGTTCAAGAAAGCTTGACGACTGCTGATGCACTACCCCGGAAAAAGTGAGTTCAACGTCTCCGGAATCTGTAATACCTGCGTTGTCCTCGGGTTCCAGCATGGGAACATCCTCTAGTCCATTTTGCGAAACAGGTTCGATCTTGATATTATCCTGAATTCAATGGAAGAAATTTGATCAGAAAAAAGTACATCACGCTATGAGAAAACATTTATAAAAGAAAGAAAGAAACCTTTTTCTATTTATAAGATCATACCTTGTCCAAGCTATTGTTTTCAAAGATCGTTTCTGGCACTCGCTCGCTCTCCTGTTCGACCAATGGTTCCTCGCTCACAGCTGGCGAAATACCTTCCTTGATAACTCTCCCCTCAATCATCTCACCAAACTCGAGCTCCTCAATACCGCTTTCCACATCTTCATTCTCCATCCCCGGCATGTGAAACTGCCCGAACATTCGTTCACCCGTTTCCTCATCATATTTAGCCTTGGGTAAATCCCGTTTTGCAAGTTGAAGTTTAACCATCGTCCCATCCACAGAGAGAATCTTAGCGGTAACTTGTCGCTCAATAGGACTATAATTTTCCATAAGAAGCTTCTTGAAAACAACGACCGAGTCGACAAGGACGGGCATTTTCAGCGCAGGATATTTCAAGAGGTCGACAGGAACAGGCGGCAAATCGTCACCCATTTCTTCTCTACCCTGTGTGCTTCGCTCTACTTCCCCCGATCGTTGAGAATCAATTTGCATGGAATCGTCATAATAGCCTGCATCCCAGTTCTCCTGTTGGTACTGCTCTTCCTCATCTCGCTTACGCTTGTTCTTCTTCTTTTTCTTCTTTTTCGATTTTGAAATCGTGTTATTGGAATTTCCCTCCGGCTTCCACAGTTGATTCTGGTCAAAGGGAAACGAGGGTTCCGGCAGCCTGTCTCCATTTCCATCATAATAATCCTCATCGCATTCAACCGCAGAAAGCTTTATCTTCTGCTTCCAAGCTTCGGGGTCTTCTCTTTCTTCAGGTACGGCCGCTCCATCAGCATCAAATCTGGAATGAATGCCTTCCCTGCCAGCCATATTCTCAAGGAAACCTTTGCTTTTATTACCGACAAATTGAGCATTCTTCTTCTTCCAATCTTCCCTCAGCTTCTGATCTTCAGCTTGGTTGCGAGGTGTTCGCAAACCCAAGCCACCCAATATCAATCTTTTTGCGGCATCGGAAGCTACTGGACGACGCTTTGGAGTATCTGCCAAAGATGATGGAACTTCTTCGGGCTGTGAATTTTGCACTACCGGTTCAGATTGCGACGGTGCGGTAGCTGGGACATCAATTGTGACCTCGGTTTGTGCGACGATAATATCCAACGGTTCCATGGGTACATAAACCGGCGATCCAGTTCCTTCCTGAGAAAATGCATCCGTCTTTTTAGGTGTACCGTCGTCCTCGTTTTCATCTTCGCCTTGGAAAGTGATATTTTCCTCGACCACGGGGTTTGGGGCAAGGGTGGTTGAGGTACCGTTACCATTACCGGCTTGCTCTTCCTTCCACTTTCGTAGATCTTCTTTAGTCGAACCAGCTGGTAGTATCTGGTTCTTTATGAGCTTTGCCAGGGCTTTGGATTCCCTTCGTCTCTGGTTTCTAGATTTCGTGCTCGCAAGCCCTTCGAATGGTGGAATTTTTGGTACGATGGTTATTGGCGGTAAGGTGGGTGGGACCTTGATCGCCTCTGGTTCAGCAGTAGAAGGAAGTTCCTCAGGCTCGGCTTCCGATTCATCAGAGCTCGAGTCCGAATCAGAGATTGATTCACTTGAATCGGAATCCGATGATTCCCCATATGATTCGTCATCAGATTCATCCGACTCTGATGAACTGCTAGAATCGGAGCTATCGGATTCTTGTGTCCGATTTTTGAGCCCCTTGGAGTTCTTGGTTGGCTTGGTTTGGATATTCTCTTCCTCGGATTCGTCTGAAGAGTCTTCCTCGACCGAATCCGAATCGCTGGAGGTTTCGACCTTCCTCGATGCCTTTCCCGGTGATGTGGTCTTCCCAATTCTTTCGTATATCTGTTCGAGCTGAGCATCAGTCTCATTATCCTCTTCTTCGGATTCATGGTCCTCTTCCTCTTCCTCTTCCTCTTCCTCTTCTTCTTCTTCTTCTTCTTCTGATTCGCTATCCTCCTCATCCTCGTCTTCATCCTCCAAAGCATCAGGATCAAAGTCCTCGTCGTCCTCGTCGTCCTCGTCATCATTACTAGCGAGAACAAGAGCACTCGAAGAGCTACTCTCATCCGTCCCTTCGTCAAAATGAACAGACTTCGAACCCGCAGCAGATTTCCTCGTCGACGATTCTATCGCCTTTCGAGACTCTCGTCCAACAACGGGTCCCCATGTATCTATGTTCAAATCATCACCATCCTCCTCTTCAGTATCCCCTCGAGAGGTTTTTCTCCTCTTCGAAGGACGTCCGCCTTCTATCCGTGGACGATCTGGCGCAGGTGCGATGAAATTCCTGCCAATAGGTACACCATCTTGTAACTTTCTTCCATTCGTGCTGACCTGTCGTCTGCCACCTCTGACATGTTCTTTTGTTTCGGTACCGGTTAACGGACGGATACTATAAAAAGTCGAGCGCAGGTTAGCAAAACAAGTTGGCTTAAATAAACATGAGTGAAATAATGGAACACACGTAAGTTCATCATTATCACCAATCAGTTCCCCGATTGGCATGAAATGTAGTAACTCGCATCCGGCAAGTTCGGTGACATAATCTTCGACTCCGTGGTTTTGTTGATCGAGTGGGAAGATGGCGTTGATATCGGTGAGGAGATCGAAGACGGAGTATCGTGGGTTTTGGGAGATTTTGGCATCGAGGGGCCATAGGATTCGCACCTGGGGGACTTCAGGGCGATTGATGACTAGCCGTGCGCGGCGCATTTTAGTGGTTGGTGGGGTGAAGGATATTGATGAGGTTCTTGTGAGTCAAGAACGAGGATTATGTCAAGGGAAAAAGGAAAGGGAACATTCCTCGGATAAAATCTGCGATCAGGCGAGAGACTACTGCGAAGAAAGACGGAGAATAAGGGAGAGGTGAGGAGGAGGGGTTGAGGGAGGAGAAAAGGGAGGCCTGACGTGAGAGAGAGGGCGCGCGGAAAGCAAGTCGGCTCGGGTCGCGTTGATGGTTTCGATGTCAATATAAACAAATTTTTGGGCTAGGTCTGTGCGCTAAACAAAACTTCAACTTCAGGCCACAATTGGAGCCACCACTGATTGGCTGCAGATGGTGTATGGCGGATATAAAAAGTATGTCGACAGACGAGGATGTTATATTTCAACTGAAGAAATTGTATCTTCAGTCGGTTCCCCCGATTAAGGTCCCGTTCGACAATCTCTTCTCATCCGCGCAGCTGCTGGTGGACTGGGACTTCCAGGCCCACCTCTACAACGCAGTCCTCAGCAAAGATGCAACAGTATACCATCCAGCGGCTTTATACAGGAGACAATTCCTCAAATCACTTATCGAAAGTCTGCAGAGAAAGATAGGCGATGACGAAGTAGGTTGGATTATATGATAATATATACCATGCGTATATATACGTACTTAAGTACTTGTCAGCGAACATCGCTGATATCGAATTTACTATATAAGGAAATATACGATGACATTCTCATCCTCTACTCGTCTGTGCTTTCCCAGCCCGAGTCTCTTGATGATATGACAAAGCCTACGTATACAACATATCTACTACCTTCTATCACTGGGTTTTCTTATGAAGGGGACCCCCAAATTGTTGTCTCGGAACGAAAGTCCCTTCTCTCAGCAGACGGTCATACTGGTTCGAGGACGTGGGAAGCCGCGTTGGGACTAGGAGAGTACTTTCTCTCACCCGCCTCGCCGGTGAAATCATTCAGAAATCTTAGGGTTCTCGAACTCGGCGCTGGTACGGCATTTGCCTCCATCTTATTATCCAAGCTACAGGCAAAACATGTACTAGCTACGGATGGATCCGAGTCTGTCTGCGAGGCTATCCGGACAAACATAAGCCTGAACAAATGTGCAGATAATATATCCGTCTCTCAACTATTTTGGGGTAGTTGTCAAGAAGATAGTCTGGTATATTCGGAACAGTGGGATATCATTATCGGTGGAGATATAACCTATGACACTCGAGATTTATCCGACCTAGTGTTCACTCTGAAGAAACTTCTTGAGAGCAATATGGAACGAGGGGCGTATGCTATCATATCCGCAACTGTCAGGAATGAGGATACGGTTGGGGAATTTGAATCTCATCTGAAGGCTGCGGAGTTAGTTTTTTCTATTGACGAGATTGGTTCTGAGCTTCGACGGTTGTGGTATTATGGAAGTGATACTGCAATTTGGATTTACACCATTCGACTTGGAATATCGGAAAATTAAGTAACTATAACTTGTATATAGTATGCACGAGAAATGTATACAAGAATATCAACGTGATAGAAGGTTACGGATTAAGTGTTCAAGTGGTTCTTCATAGAATATCATATTTTGAGTGTCATCGAGGTGATATACACAAGACGTGAGTGATGGGGGTAATCGTAATAGAAGCTTGAAGAAGATGAGCATCTCGGGTGGTGAGGTTATGGTGATGAAGAAAATGACGATGAAACAAAGGAAAGACCCCGCTTCGTCGAGATTATGAGTAGGACGTTATCGTGACACAGCTGTATATAAAACACAATCGAGGAACCGACGGTTTTTTATCCCTTCCCGTTGATAAATATTGGAAGACAACCCGAGTGAGTAATAAAAGAAAAAAGGAGACCGGATGAGATTCGCCGTAATAAAAATGTATATAAAAAAGCGAAAAGCGAAAACAAAAAGTACACAAATCGACAAACAGAACAAGAGAAAAGGAAATATGTTTATTTCTTCTTCTTGTCCTTGGTTGCCGCCTTGGTCTTTGCGGTACCCCTCACTTCCTTCATTCTGTTCTTTCGTTGTTTGCCTAGATGGGGGGTGTTAGCGGACCGTATCTAATTCGTATATATGGCGTCTCCAAAAGGACTCACGTTGCTGTCTGCTGGCCTTCTCGATCTTCTTAGCCATCTCGTATCGTACCAGTCTATAGTGTGGCTCGAACTTCTTGAGGGAGTCGAGCGAGTCGTAGATGAGGGCGAAACCAGTGGTCTTGCCACCACCATATTGTGTTCGCAGACCGAAGACGGAGACAGTCGCGGAGTCGGCCTTGTAGATCTTTCCGAGCTTTTCACGGAGGTCGGATTTGGAGATGTTTGGGAGACCAGGATGGAGGATATCACTAAAAATAAGAAGGCGATATCAGCTATCTGAGTTCCATCACAAAGCTGCACCTCGAATGTTCGAATGTATATATCCCCCTCTTATTTCGAAATATTTCCGGCAGCATGACGGCCTAAAGTTGAACCTCCGTTCCTTCTTCTCTTGATACCTTGGATATAGACTCCTCCCGGAAGCTCATCCTGCTCTTTTAATTCTCCTCCTATGGACATGCAACTCGTCCGTCAAGCTATCGGGAAATATTTCGATCGCGCCCAAAATTCGATACATTTTCGATGAAAAGTGATGAAAATAAAACCTACACGACCATCTGCTTCCTCTGGAGGAGAGGGTTTCGCAAAAACTTGCGAGTTCGAACCTATACGCCCACCATAATCAGAACCCCATCACACTTCGACTTCTTTGTCAAAATATCGAGAAGAGCCGCGAATAGTGACATACCGTGATTGAATCAGCCATGTTGAAAAAAGATTAGGTCGATGAGAATAACACTCGTCGTCGTCTTTTTGGTCGGAAAAGGGGAGGTATTGGATTGGCGATGGAGGAGGTTGAAAAAGTTGGATGGATGTCGAAATGACCAATATTGGCTGTATGCGTGCTCCTGTTCGTTCGACAAATTTGCTGGGGCGGGCTTTCTCAGCGCCAAGAAACGTCGAATCATCCTCCAAAGCGCACATTTTGGACTGCTCTTCCGCTTCGAGCCCGCCGAGTGCTCACGTGATAATTTAGGGCATCAAGAGAAGCTAGGCCTACTCTAGAAGTATCAAACTATCAAACACCTATGTGTTGAGGTTACAACACATAGCTTTGGACAACGACGTCGAAAGAACATATGCTGGCGTGTTCCTGCGTGTATCCGTATATCCCCATTATTCAGACTATCCGACTACCTCCTCCCCTCTCTAGCGCAATGTCGTCCGGCGCAGCGACAGTGTCCTCTTTGGGGCCCGTTGGCTCTTTCATCGGATGGATGTTCCTCCCAAACGTCAGTCCTCCCTTCTCTCACAATGCAAGCTTACTCCCAATTCTAACAATGCTTTCAAGTAACGTAGTTGGTCACCGGCTGGATCCAATCCTTCCTATATCGTCTCTTCACACGCGCTGGCGACCCAATGCCCCATCCCGGCAGCCCACGATACGTACGAGATCGCAAGTACATCTACTGCTTCGTCATAGCGGCATACCTGATGTTCACAATATACGAGTGCTGGCTTCATATCATCAGCGAGCCTACATTCTATCAATTATTGGGATTACCCGTAGATGCGGATGAGCGGTTGATAAAAAAGCAGTTTCGAAAAGCGTATGTGATGCGATATGGACAAGGATCTATGCTCTCAGGGTTGAAGCTAAGATATATATGTCTATAGGACTATTAAATTTCATCCGGACAAGGCAGGGCCGGGTATGGAGCACATCTTCCTCAAGTATAAGGTTGCTTATGACGTGCTATCCGACCCCGCCAAACGATTCGCATACGAGAGGCTCGGGCCAGCGATGACATTACCGGACTGGATTCTTTGCAAGACCACTTACGATTATGTCGTCCATGCAGCCAAAGTAAAACTGCCAAATTATACTGCCAGTCTTATAGTCCTGGTTGGTCTCGCAACGCTTGGAGTGCTGGAGTTTGGAAAATACGTATGGGACTTAATCATCCTGTATCCGATAACAGCACTAGCTAACTTTGAAACACAATTGTAGTGGCGTTTCTTCTCGCTGGGGTGCATGTGTATCTTCGACTGGGCCTCAGTATCACGTCCTTACCTCCTATATTCGACCAAAATTCTCTACTTTTTCACTCGCCGGACATTATTGCCGTTTGAGCAGGTTGCGCTGGCTCAGCAGATTCTATTTTCAGCCATCATTGGAATCTCACAATTGGCACCGCTATTCCAAGAGAGGAGGAGAGAGGCGTCGGAAACAATGTATTCGGAGCAATTGGATCGATTGATGGGCCTCACAATGGCTTTGAGAGGCGAGGCGAAAGCGGCAGCTGATATCGAACTGGCGCCATTCGTGAAGGAAGACGGGACTATCGATCGAGACCTGAAGATGAAAATGACGGATTGGTTGGTAGAGAGGCGAGTTGAATCTGAGCCTGAATTGAGGGATGCTATGGGAAGACTGATAGCGAAAAGGAAGCAGGATAAGGCAGCAGCAAGAAGAGCAAAAGCGTAGTTTATGTCAGTGTCATGAAGAAGGAGTATTTGAAGCAGGCATGGGATCGGAGTTATCTGTTTTTATTGTTTTTGAATCCATACAAAGAGTTTGTAGCGTTGTTGTCATCACGCTGAAACTTCTAGATCTATAGATGTCATTGTGAAGAATGAAGCATCCAAAATGTTCTATTAAAATATGCAGCCATTCAAAAACGAACATAGGCCATTTAATTACTATTTTAGCGTTTAAAGGCTCGAGTGAGTACCAGCCTAGGAGTGAGCATTTTAATCTTGAATCCTGGATTGGATCCTGGACTATCCGTCTGATATAAAAATATAAACCAAATTCGCCAAAACTAGTAGAAAATTGCTCTCAATTTCTAGGGGAATAAACCTAACTAGAAATTCGGTACAATCTCATCAAAAGAAAAAAGAGCCGAGATCCTGCAGGGTGGCCCAATTGTCAGAGATATTTGGTGTCGTCGCGTTACGTTAGGCGGTTGTTCCCCAGCCAGTTAGATCCTGTCTGTCCCAGCCAACCTCAGTCTCAACCTCACCTCAACTCATCCTTCCATCGCCAGCGTACAACACCAGGACGACTCCTTCTCTTCATCATTGTCGCAACCATCCCTCCTGCATTGCATCGTTCTACATTACTAAGAAACGAGATCGCATCGTAGCAGTACGCGCAGAATCAAAGAACCGTCAACCATCCAGGCCTGGTGTCTCATCTCCTGCGACAACCGACAACCAACAACCAACAGTCGCGATCGCCAATATCTGGAACGCGCGGTGCGAAAATCCGCAACAACATTCCTTTATATCAACCACGCGTTCTTTAATCGCTACTTGATACACCATGTCTGGCAACCAAGATTCTGGGAGCATATTCGGCGGCTCTGGAGGAAACAGTTTCTTCGGCGCCAGCACGACATCCACATCGGGAGGCAGCATCTTTGGAAATACACCCACTGCCAGCGGCAAGACTGGCAGCAACATGTTCGGAACCCCAGGGGCTGATACACCTACACAAAGCACTCAGAGCAGCGGTGGCCTCTTCGGTAGTACCACTCCTGCACCCTCTGGCAGCAGCTTCTTTGGGAAATCAACGACAAGTAACCTATTCGGAGCGAGTACTACTCCCGGCGCGAGCACCCCTACCAGCTCTTCAAATACCTTATTCGGTGGCGCGTCAGCGACAGGTTCTAAACCGGCCCCCAGCTTTAGCTTTGGTTCTACGCAAGCTGCGACACCAGCTGGTTCTGCTACACCGACACAATCTGGAACGAGTGCCTCCAACTTGTTCGGATCTTCCACTCCAGCTCCCAATAAAGGAATGTTCGGTGGAGCTTCAGGAAACATGTTCTCAGCGTCGACAACGCCAGCTGCCCCACCACCGGCAAATCTAAGCGGTAGTACGTTCGGGGCGTCTACGGGAGCTGCTCCTACAGATTCTACTAAACCCGCCAGTGGTCTATTTGGTGGTACCTCGAGCAGTAACATTTTCGGGTCGTCAGCAGCAACTAAGCCGGCCACTACTCCATCTGGTACTGCAAGCGGTCTCTTCAGCACTGGATCCACTGGCGCCGTTACCCCAGGTGGTAGCTCTATATTCGGATCGCAACAAACTAGCTCTGCCCCCACTGGTGATGCTTCAAAGCCAGGGCCCGCTCCATCCATGTTTGGAACATCAACCAATACATCGGCGTCAATGTTTGGAAATACAAAGCCTGCAACTCCCGCACCTTCGGGTACGGCCACTCCTGCTGGGAATATCTTTGGAGGCTCTGGCGCCAACCTCTTCGCGTCGCAAGCCAATGCTCCGTCGGGGACTGCTACTCCCAGCGCTATCTTTGGTGCAAAGTCATCAGATCCCAAGCCCGCAGCAAGTAACTTTTACGGAGCAGATTCATCCAAGACTGCGACTCCTCTTCCCGAAACCCAGAAACCTGCCAATTTGTTTGGAGGAGCTGCTGCTGCTACAACCACTGAGACGCCAAAACCAAATCTATTCGGTGCACAGTCGACCTCTACCACGCAGCCCGCAGCTACCACTACTGATACAAAGCCAGCCGCTCAAGCCACCAATTTGTTCGGTAGTTCAACCACTACAAAGCCTCCTGGAAACTTGTTCGGTGCGGGTGCAGGAAGTACCGCTCCAACAGGTAAGATACTATATTTTTAGCCCCCTCAAAAAAACACCCTCGTATCGATAGCTAACTCTTTCAAAGGATCCGGTGGTCTCTTTAGCGCAGGGACACCTACCTCTGCAACTGCAACCAAACCACCAGCTGCTAATCTGTTCGGAGCGACCCCGGCGACGACATCATCGTCTGCTGCACAATCTGGCACACTTTTCGGAACAACAGCTCCAGCGGCTACAGCACCCGCCTCTGCAACCACCCCAGCATCCACCGCTGCTCCTTCAATGTTTGGAGCCAAACCAACAGACAAGCCGACAACCCCCGCAACTAGTACACCTACCGCTGGAGGTGGTCTCTTCGGCGCTGCCCCTGCAGCTGCCGCTTCTTCTGCCGCGCCTGCGCCTACCTCGGTCACCACTCCAGCATCTGCAACAGCAGCTGCCCCATCCCTATTCGGCGCAAAGCCAACCGTTCCCGCAGCCACGCCTACGGATGCAAGCAAGCCATCAACAGCAACGACGGTCGCGGGTTCGACGGCCCCACAGCCAGTCCTCAGCTCCACCCCGGCGCAACCAGCATCGCGCTTGAAGAACAAGTCTCTCGACGAAATGATTACCCGCTGGACCTCAGATCTTGACAAGTACACCACTGAATTCAACAAGCAAGCCGAATCTATCGCGAAGTGGGATAACATGCTTGTTGTGAACGGTGACAGATTGGTGGAACTGCACGCGGAAACGATAAAAGCGACCAAGAAGCAGGAGGATATCAACAAGGCGCTAGATTATGTCGTCGGACAGCAGGACGAGCTCGCTGCCGCGCTCGAGTTGTACGAGAAGCAGGTTGACGATATCTTCCAGACTCAGATTGGCGGACCGGAGGGGATGCAACCCGCTGATCAGGAGAGGGAGAAGTCGTACTTGTTGGCGGAGAAGTTGGATAAGCAGCTTGATGTTATGAGCAAGAATTTGGGTAGCATTATTACCGATATCAACAATGCAACGAATACGATCAATAAGACTAGTAGTGCTGAGGATCCGGTAAGATATATATTTAACTCTGAATCACCAATATTATATGTCAAGAGAAATTTTACTAATCTGGATTTTTTTGTGTTTAATTTATAGCTTGCTACGATTGTTAAGATTCTGAACAATCATCTAGGCGCGTTGCAAGAGATTGATGTGCGGTCGAATAGTTTGGTATGTCTTTTTTCTTTCCCTCCAAAACAGTCGATTTATATATTTTGTTGGTGAGGGTACTGACTTTACTGGTTTAATAGCAAGGAAAGATTGATGCGGCGAAGAACCAGCGAGATGCCAGTCTTTCGAATAACGGATTGGGAGGGCAAGATATGAATGACTTTTTCGCATCACAGGCTTTCAGAGGGATGAGATGATTTTTTCCCTTCTTCTTCTCTCTTTGTTCCGGCATGGTTTACGAGACAAATACTTCGTGGATATTGTATTCAACAAGATTAGATGATGGGTGTGCCGTGGAATAACATCTTTGTGTTTTGTTTTTATATATGGTATTTTGATTCTTGTTTATGGTTTAATGTGGAGGGGCGTGCGAGATGATTTTTCGAACATGTATAATATACTTCTTAAGTAGGCATAGTAGGATATATCAATTGAAGAAAGAAGCTTTGAAGGAACTAGCTGTGTCACTTGACTCACATGATGATTTCTTTGATTTGTTAAATTCAATCAGTTGCACTAAGCTGGTATTACTCCTGTATATATATATATATACCCGACATTAACGATTTAGTATGTATTACAAAAAAATAACTAGCGTTTCGTTTTGTTTCATTTGTATTGTATTTCTCAATAGAGGATGATGATACATTGTTATTTATTTTTATCGAAAATACATCAATAAGGAACTACCAAAAAAAAGCAAGAGAAAGGTAGAAAACAATTGCCGGTTCCAATCGTGTATTTCAATTTCCATTTTTGTTTATTTTCTCTTTATCTTCCCAAACGGTGATTTAAATATAGTGACCTTCATCATCATCGTTTCGTTTCATATCATTTCCCTCCATCGAGAATATTAAAACAGAACGAACGGAACGGACGGACGGGTAGATTAATAAGAATATAATCTACCTATGGGTTGCCATGCTACCCTTTGAATCATTCGTCGAGGATTCACGGGTTGGTGTCTATTCAATACCACAATAACAATTACATTTAGTAAAAAGAACATTTAAGATAAGGGGGGTTAAGTAAGGTCAGGGGAAATTGAAAAAGGTGACGTACGTCGGTAACTTGCAGATGTCCCTCCGATAGAATAATCTTGATGATCTCATCGTCGTTCTTGCTACCGAATGCACTTTCCAGACGGGCTTTAGGTGCTGTGTCCATTCCGCCTTGTGGACCTCCGCTGTTTTTTATTCACCGATTATGTTAGCATTCACATATAATATATATATATATATATATATACAAGTAATCAAGTGTTATTATGATTGTAGTAGTAGTGGTGGTGATGGTGGTATTGTATATGATGGATGGTGTAGTATTAGATAAAATACTACCATCGGTGGTTTAGATGGAGGGGAAAAGGTGAACGTACCCGCGTGTGGTGTAGACTTTGAACGCGCCGACGACTTGGGCGAGGGGTACCGAGGAATCACCCTTCCATTTCTGCAAAGCATCCTTATCGTCTACGAGGACGATGAATTCTTCGTCGTCCTTCTTGAGGATAACCTTGTTGACGCTGCTGCCTCCGCGCATTTTTACTTTTTGTCTTGTGATTTTATGTTTTATTTAATTTTTTTTAAAAAAAAATAGTTTTGAATCTTCCGAGAATGTAAGAAGATAGTATGGGGTAGAGCAGAGCTAGTTTGGAAAAAAGTTGCCTGAAATTATTTAAATATGCCTTTTGGTGGTGGTACTTTGTTAAAGGTGGGATGGAGGTGGAGGAGGGGAGGAAGCAGAGGTAACTGCGGGGAGAGCTGGGAGTATTTAAAGCGCGGGGGAATTTGTTAACCAAGGACGCAACGGGGGGGGGCGATGATGTCGTCCGACAACGATCCCACACCGCACACCCTTGCCGACCTGGCTGGCTGGCTGGCACGTCTCGCCCGGGAATGGTTCTGGCGTCGAACTTGCACTTGTTCTCTCGTAGACGACGGTAATTACGTCACGCGCGAGCTGGCAAAAAGCTATTTCCAACGTTCTACAACACCACGACTATTAAAATAGTATATATACGAGATATCACATCAAAAGCACCATCTGATATCCCCTCAGTAATCACTCGAGTAGTTTGTATACGAACTATTACTACGACAATTCATAGCTTCTTCTCTTTTCCGACCTCAACGGATAGTCGTATCCTCTCCCACATATTGAGATCGAATACATGCTAGAGATATCGTCATCCTTTCTTTTGTGTTGCCTGGGTGTTCCCAAACCGGACCGGGGCGCGTGCAGGGAAGGAGGACCCCTGACATGACGAACGGACTGGAACCTTCCTTCTTTCGTATGACATCAATGCGGATTTAATTAATTAGAGGGGTGGATTCCTCCATTTAAGCTTATTTCACAGCAATAAGTAATATAAAGAAAAAGCCGCACAGGAGCCGTATCACGTCACAACTTTCTCAATTGATATATACTTAAGTATAACCAGTAAAATACAAGATATATAACAATCTCAATTATCGTGTTTATATATTGTGTTCAAGTCGAACAGCTTGAATGCTTACCCTTGAATTTCGTTTATATATATCTGGCGACAGAAACTTGTCTAAATAACAATATGGATAAATTGATAGATTGATAAATTTAAATTCATCAAGAGAAATTTCTGGTGATATACTACTACTACTACTACTACTACTACTAAGTTGTGATATGATATATATAAAGTATAAAGTATAAAGTAACCAACCCGCACCATCAATTCAATCTGCAGCTTCCAAAAAAGTAAAATAAAATACCGCAGCGTATAAACTATATATAAAAAAATATTATCCCTTCCCAAGCTAGAAATAAAAAATAGAATAGAAATATAAAATATTCATCGCGACCAGAACTTAACGCTCGTAGAAACTTGCAAAAGGAATTTCGTGAAGGAAAAAAAAAAAAAAAAAAAAGTTCACTCTTTTCGAGCAACTATAAAAAGAAGGTATCATACAGGCGATTAAAAAAATTATAGCTCACGCGATACACGATTATACAAAAGTCCACCGATAAAACGAATATAAAAAAGGGTAGACTAGCTGAGCTCATTGAGAAGCTCAACAAAACGGTCAATCCCGTCTTATTTCTAGCCTGTAACCTCAACGAGAAGCATTGAATCGAATCGAATCGAATCGAAAAAATATGAAATAAAAAAACACCACAAACCTCATACCTAATCCCTAGGCATACACATTATCATTCCCTGTAATTAAGTAATTACCATTGGCGTTTCCTCTTTTTTACATTGTGTAAGCGAGGTATACCGCAACCCCGACCATCCAGATATACCCGACCAGATTCATACCAGGCGCCGACGTCAACGATGCCGCTCCGGAAGCAGCACCCGTGCCGTTCTCCACGGTCCCGTTAATGAGAAGGGTCCAGTTTCCATCAACGTTGGCAAATCGCGTCGTGTTGGATTGATTCAGAGCGATCAGATCGGAGAGGTATGTCGTGTTCCCGGTGTCATCGCACGAGCAGTCCGAGTATTCCATGCACAAACACTGGACCGAGACGTTCTGATACTGGTTAATTGTCGTGTTATAGTATTCGTACGGTGTGTTGTAGTGGTAGCTGTACACCGCGAAGAGCCAGAGTCCCGGGAAGATCAAGGCGACTGCGGCTAGGGGGAGCAAGAATGGAGCCAGTCTTCCTATGGGGGATACGCCTCCGGACCGATATCTATATATTCACATAAAAACACACACACACACACGTTAACCCTTTCCCATACCTCATATAGACCTCAACAAAGACAACAAGACCACCCAAGAAATGAAGGAAGGAAATTGGAAGGGGAAAGCGTATATAACATACCCAGTAGTAGCGCCGCCGCCGTATCTGCCCCCGCTGTATGTTTTGTAGCCCTTGTTGCTGGACCCCCCACCGCCGGATTTACCACCAGAGGACGAACCTGAAGAGTAAGAAGTCTTACTACTCGTCTTCTTATACGAAGAGGGTTTACTACTCCCACCGCCGGATGTCTTACCACCACTGGACTTACCTCCGCTGCCTCCACTAGTTTTACCACCACCGCCGCCGCCGCCACCACCACCACCTCCTCTACCACCTCCACCTCCGCCGCCGCCCTTTCGTTTCTCCAGAGGATTGTAGATGTGGATCGATTCTTCGTCGTTGGCTAATCTCCTCTTATATTCTTCCTCCAGAAAGTCGTCTCGTTTCTCAAGCGACATTAACTCTCGCTTTTGTTTGTCACCGAAATGCACACGTTGGGCGACATCTTCGGGATCTTGAGTGAGGCCGGGGTGAACGACCGCTCTCTTGTTCCCGAAATGCACGCGTTGAGCGACATCTTCAGGATCTTGTGTGAGATCTGGGTGAGCGACCGCGCGCTTGTCGGCGGGGGCGGGAGCGTGGGGGTGGGGTAGTACCGCTCTGGCTTGGACGGGAGTGATAGCGTCGACTGCTGCGGATGTGAGCGGGATGTTGTTGGTTAGAAATGCGATAAGGAGAGCCGTCGAGGCGGTTTGGATTGTCGTGTATTTCATTTTTTGATATGAATGAATGTTGCTGAAGTGCTATAGTGGTATAGCACTCAGGTTACATACAATATACGGTGATTGTAAGAAAAAAATATAAGAAAGGTTTTCGCTGGAAAAAGGAGTGTTAGCTAAGTAAGTAAGTACGATGTATTTGGGGAGTTCCCCTTGTGCTGTTGGTTTTGCAAATTCCGGGGGGGAGAGTGATTGATGATGGATGTGCAACGGAAACTCAAATGATAATAAAGGTTTGTGTTTTATGCAAGGTGATGTTATTCTGCTTGAAACGTACTAAAAACCACCACCAATCGCTCAAACTTAAAAATTTCTTTGGCGATGCGATTATACTTTTTTTCTCCCCCTTCCGTCTTTGATAACAGAGATTACCAGTAAAGGAAACCGTTTAAACAAGGCTGAAAGAAAAAAATAAAAAATAAAATAAAATAAAACAAGTTTAAAAAAAAAAAAAAAAAGATGGAGGGGGTCGGGTTATATAAAAACTCTGGACGAAAGCGTGCACGCATATGCGCATTCATGCATGAATGACATGTATGTAAGGTCCGGGTATATCGAGGCTAAGGACTTTCCCGGCTAACGTAAAATCCGGTACAAGACGGGCGCCCATGAATCGAGTTACACCGATCGATGAAATCAACATGATCATGATGCTGTCATGTCATTATTATTATTTCAAACAGAAGAAACATTTGAACAGGGTTCTCGAGACCAACGTAAGAAGCTTAAGCCTTAGGGTGTCCAACGAACGGGAATAAAGGAAGGAGAGGGGGCAAATGTAAACGTTTAAACAGGCCGGTGGCGATGCAAAGGTGTTAGTATTGCGGACCATGTCGGCAATATTCTCAGCGATGAGGTACTCTGCAGGGCTAACTGGGGAATTTCGGAATTCCAACGTAAAATGTTGATCAAGATAACTGTATGTTACACTTACGGGAAACTTGCGATATTAAGGTTTGGTGAAGGATCGATTCGATTCTGTCAGATTTGTCTATCTGTTTTTTTGTCGGTTTTGGGTATTATATTGCGAATAATGAGAGTCCGGTCGCGCCTTCCTTCGAATTCCGATGAATCGGCTGTTTTTTTTTTTTTTTTTTCTTTTCCAATGACCTCGTATTCGACTCGAGTACTCCGTCGGCGCTACTTTAGTGACTAGGCTTCGAGCAGGCCAAGGGTGGCTCAGAGCTAGAAGTGGAACTCTAGGGAATGACTTCCAAACTACTAGTGGAAAAAAGAAGAAGAGGGTATGACCGCCAAAAAAAAAAAAAAATAAATAAATAAATAAAAAGAAGAAGGGTCGATGGGATGGTTAAATGTCGAAAGAAACTAATCAACGTCGGCCGACTGGAAAGAATAAAATATGTCGCAAGAAAGAGAAAGAAGAAGAAAAAAGGGAGCGGATGAACTGGCAAAAGGGCCCTCGAGGAAGGAAGGTGAGAATCGAATCAAATGCCTGTCGATGGGAAACGAGTGGACGCAGAAAGCTGCTGCGATTGATTAATATTTGGTCGTCCTATACTCTGTACATGTGTAGTATACTATACATACAATGTGTATAGTACTATGGAGAAAGTACTGTCGCCGTATCGAATCGAATGAGGATGGGGTCCAAGGGAGGGCGATGCTCAAGCTTACATATATTATAAACCGAACACCCTTATGATCACGTTATTAATATTGAGGGTGCGAAAATCAATCGAGCCAATGAAGCCATGCGCGATCGAAAAGAAGCTTTTAAGGAGAAATGGGCGACTTTCAGGAAGCGAAATTAAGGGTAGGCGACCGGGGAAGTCTTTTTTTGCGGCTTTGGCCTTTCAAATATCCATCATCTCTGCTGGCAGCATGCATGTGTAGGAACTGGCCGGGAAGAACAATAATAATATTCAACAGTATAATACTGCAATGCACTTCAGCCCCCCCGGATGAACTCGCTCAGCGACATG